>JAJPUD010000991.1:224046-251748 GCA_023553655.1 Myrmecobius fasciatus | reverse complement strand
ACTTGTCATGTATTTTAACATAATTAACATGTAATGGATTTCCTGACATCTAGGGGAGGGATGGGGACTAGGGGGGGAAATTTGTAATAGAAAACTTTGCAAGGGTCAATGTTGAAAAATTACCAATGCATATGTTTTGCAAATAAAAAGCTTAAAAGAAAAAAAAGAAAAAAAATAGCTTCTTAATTCCTCTTCTACTTTCAACCATCAGAGTGGTATCATCTACGTATTTGAGAATGGTGATATTTTCCAGCTTTTGATTATTCCAGCATGGCATTTCACATGATGTACTTTGCATATAAATTAAATAAATAAGGTGACAATGTATAGTCTTGTCATGCTCCTTTTCCAGTCTTAAACCAGCTAGTTGTTCCATGTTAGCTTCTAGCTTTTGCTTCTTGGCCCACATACCGGTTTTTCAGGAGACAAGTAAAATAATCTGGTACTCCCATCTCTTTGAGGATTTGCCACATTTTGTTGTGATCCACACAATCAACTCCTTTAGTCATTGAAGCAGAAGTAGTAGATTTCTTTCTTTAATCCCATTGCTTTCTCCATAAACCAGTGAATATAAGCAATTTGGTCTCTAATTCTTCTGCCTCTTCAAAAACCAGCCTGTACTTCTGGTATATTGCTAAAGCCTAGCTTGCAGAATCTTGCAGGTGTGTATAGTATGAGGGCAAATATTTGGTAATTTGAATATCCCTTGGCATTGTCCTTCTTTAGGGCAATATCACATGCTAGATACAGTATCTTGTTTGAGTTTTCCCAGCAACTCAGTGAGGTAGGGGGCTTTATTTCCCTATTTTATAGATGAAGAAACTGAAGCTTCTTTGCCCAGGGTTATAATAGCTAGTGAGTCTCTCAGATGGAACTGGAATCCACTTCTCATTTATTTCAAGTCTTGGGCTCTATCCATTTTGCTCTCAACATGATCACAGAGAAAGAAATATAAAGTACACAGAACTTATGTACAAAACAAATACAATGTGATTCCAGGAGAGACAAGGTTCCTGTACCTCCATTTGTCTCCAGTTCCTTCAACAGTAAAATGGGTATACTTAAGACCAATACTGTCAAAATCTATATGAGGAACCAATGAGACAGAGGTGTGCTAGACCAACTTGGAAGAAAGGAGTGTTAAATTTTCAGTGTGAACATTTACACCAAGAACAAAGAAAAAACCAAAACAAAACTGGCAAACAATACAGACCAGGGCTTGATTTATTTGTATTGTTGATTGTTTAGATTTTAAAAAGTGATGGAGAAAATGTTGATGTTGATAATGAAGATCATAAGTATAGTGTACACACATTTTTTTTGGTTTTCGGAGAGCTTATTGTTAAACTTTTACCAATATACTTTTGAAATAATATTTGCTAGACAACTAGGGAGGGCTAAGTCTGGAGTTAGGTAGACCTAACTTCAAATCTGTTCTCAGTAACTTATTGGCAAATCATCTAAATGCTGTCTGCCTTGATTTCCTAGGTTGCAAAATGGAGATAATAATAATAAAAATATAATAATAATAATAATTTGCCTTGTAGGGTGGTTGTAAGGATAAAATGAGATATTCATAAAGCCCTTTTCATACCTTACAGCCTTATGTAAATGCTAATTAATGTTATTATAGGAACAAGATGTAAGGCACTTTAAAGTATAAATGTTAGCACATGATACAAAGTGAAATGTACTGTGTACAAAGTAGCAGCAATATTGTAAGATGTTCAACTATGAATGACTTAACTATTCTCAACAATACAGTGATCCAAGACAATCCTGAAGGAATTATGATGAAAAATGTTATCCATCCCCAGAGAAAGAACTGATTGTATCTGAATACAGATTGAACTATACTTTTTTAAAAAAATATTTTTTAGGGTTTTTTTAAAGTAATTATTCTGTTTTCTTTTAAAACATGACTATTATGGAAACATTTTATATGACTACATATGTATAATATGTATCAAATTGCTTGCCTTCTCAATGAGGGGAAGTTGGGAGGGTAGAAAGGAGGACATTTGAAACTCAAAATTTTAAAAATGAATGTTAAAAAATTATTTTTACATGTAATGAGGGGGAAATAAAACACTAAATAAGAAAAATGTATAACACTAGCATGGAGAAAAATAAACAAATAAATGTTAGCACATATAGGCTTTGGAATTATTTTCCTAAATTCCTCCCTCACTTGCACTGACAACTTGGCCCCCAGAGTATGGCTACTGTTCCCTTCAGGTATCAGGAAGGTGCTATTATGATTAGCATTCATACAGTAATTTAAGATTTAGAAAGTTCCTTGCATATATTATATCATTCAATCCTCAAAATCATCTGTGATAAGCATTACTATTATCCCTATTTTGCAGATAAGGAAACTGAGACTGAAAGAACTTAAATGACTTCTAAAGTGTCATAAAAAAATTGGGAACCTAGCCCTTCTTGAAAATATTAGAATTGGAAGGCACCTTGTTCTTAGTTCTATCCTCTAGGATCAAACAGAAAGCAATCTCCTCCCAAAGTCTTCCTTTATAGAGGGGAGAATATGGATTTTCAGCCCGCTCTACTTTGCATCTGCTGCTTGGCTGGTTACATAATTCCAGATTAAACTCATCACTTCCAATCTCACTAAGGTGATGCTTACTCAAGCTTTGACTGATACCATCTTCCTCAGCCTCCTCTGTCCCTGACTGGAGGGCAGAATATCAAACTCCTCCCAGTGCCTTCCTTTGTAGAAAGCAGAAACTGAATTCAACTCAATCTATTTTGCAAACTGCTTCTCTGTCTGCCTTCAGCTCCATGGAAGAAGGTGCCCTTGTGCTGGGTACCCTTCAGAGTCCCTCTTTTTCTTGAATCCTTTTGTGTGTTGCCTTTCCCCTGTTAAATTATAAGCTCTTTGAGGGGAGAGACCATTTTTTTTTCATTTGTATTGCCTGTGCACACTGTAAGTGCTTACTAAATGCCTGCCCCCCCAATGGATTGGAAAATTTTGCTTCTAGATAGCCAAATAGCCAGAGATAGATATGTATTAAAATTTATCTTATTCTGTTTTCCTTCACCACCTCTTCCCTTTTTATAGTAAGTTTATAAGTAGCCAGGGTAAAGGGATAATGGCAGTAAGTAAGATTGCAAAGGGTTACCTAGAAATCACACACAAACCGTCCCAAAGGTCAAAGAAGCAAAATTTATAAGTTGTGTTGATTGTCTGGATTTAAGAAAGTGATGGAGAAAATGTTGATCAGAAAGATTAAACTTTGAAGTATATCATGTATGCACATTTTTTTTTTGTTTTCAGAGAGCTGGTGGTTAAACTTTTACCAATACAACTCTGAGATAACATTTGCTAGACAATTAGATAGGACTAAGTCTGGAGTCAGGTAGACCTAACTTCAAATCTGAGCAAGGGAATTATTAGCAAATCATCTAAACTCTGTCTGCCTCTATTTCCTAGGTTGTAAAATGGAGATAATAATGATAATAATTGCCTTATGGGGTTGTTGTAAGGATAAAATGAGATATTCATAAAGTACTTTTCATATCTTATAGCCTTATGTAAATGCTAGTTATTATTATTATTATTATTCAAATATAAAGAATATAAAGCACTTAGAAGTTATACATGATAGCACATGATACAAAATGAAATGCAGTGTGTACAAAGTGGCAATAATATTGTAAGATGAATGACCTAGCTATTTTCAGTAATCATATTAACCAAAATTCACGTTTTAGTAATATGTGCTGAATTAGTAGAAGCCATACAACCCTCTTATCAGGGCCTTCTGGTCTTGTGATACGTAAACATCAAATTCTGGACTTTCACTGTTCCAGACTAACATCATTCAATAGTGTTGATAATTCTAAGATGAAGTGAACGTGTTTACTATAAAGTTGATAACTTTGAGATGATTTGGATATCTCAATGAATGAACCTCAAAGTGGTACAGATGAAAGTTCTCCTCCCTCACAAAAAAATCTACCAAAAAATGAGACCTAAAACTTATGTCCCATCCCCACCTTGACTCAGGCCTCTTCATTTCCATTGAGTCCATAATGCCTAGTGTTCCCAACTCTAATCCATGGTTATATGAGTGAGACTCTCTCTCTACTTATCTTCCTTCTCCTCCTCCTCTTCCTCAAGCTACCTGACTTTGCTTTACCCAGATCATCTGCCTTTGTACCCCTTTGGAGCATGTCTCAGTACCTCTATGCCTAATTAAAGTAACATTACAACCCTATTTCCTACTGCCAAAGTGGTATCTTCCAGTGACTACCCAAACAAATGGTCATCACTGCCCCCCATTAAATAATTTCATAAGAATTATCAATTCAGATAAATAACAGAGATTCCTGAACCACTGTCTATTAAGTCATGAATGGGTTGCAAGATGGACTCAGACTAATGAAATTATGGATCTTTTGAAGTATCGACTCAGGATGGCAATTGCCAGATGATGGTGTCCCATACAACAAGTATTGACTCGATGAATGTTAAGACAAAAGGAATTCTGATCCCCTCCAAGTAGAGCAAAGATTCCCAACCTTTTTTGATCCCCATTACTTCTTGGTTTTCAGTAAATTTTTCTGTCCCTTCATTCAATTAAAAAGGAAAAAATTTCTAGAATTTACTATTGCATTTAGAAATGAGAAATAGAATCAAATTTTCATAAATATAACTTTATTTGGTAATAATATTTTGCATGATAAAATTGCTAAATGTTTATCAGAACACAGCCATTTAAGGACAAACATTTATTAAATGCTTATTTAAATATGCTAAAGACACACTAAGTATTGTGGAAACATATGCAAGTGAAAAAAAAATTTTCCTTGCTGTCCGAGAAAAACATAAAAGAGAACTGAAATTTCCTTCCATTTTATGCACATACATCCATCTATACATACACATATAGGGTGTATTTACATATTATTTCCCCATTAGAAGATCTTTGAGATCAAGAACTATATTTTTGCTTTTCTTTGTATAGTCTATATAAGTTCCAAGGATCTTTCTCCCAGCTCAAATTGATACAAAGAAGGGAATAAGCATTTACATGGTGTTTACTATGAATCAGAATCGGGAATGGTGCATTATATATAGATCTTGGTTGAGGAAATATGGTGGGTGAGTTAGGCCATAATGCTTCCTCTTACTCCACCATTTTGACTCTGCTCCTTCTCTGCTGCATTTTTGGAGGGAAGATTTGGGCTATTCTTATTACTGTTTTGTTAGCTTATTAGGTACGGGATTATTCCAGAATCTTAAGGATAATTTCAGTAGGAACTTGAAAGCTTTCCATGGTCCCAAAGTGGTTTGACACAGGGCAAAATTTTATTGCTGTCTGTGTGGCCTGAGTTCTGCAAGTTCCTCACTTGGATTTGGGAATATGCAAGAGAAGAATGTTTCTGGACTCTGCCCCTATCAATTAACTGGGTTGGTTATTAGTTCATGATGACAGAATTGTGGGTGTTCTCTTTGGTCTGGCCTTCTTGCCCTCGGTGTTCTTCTATAGGTTGGACTAGATGCTGGAAACAAGATCCTATTGTGGTCTTGGTGTCTGAGTCACACCACTGCTGCTACTGGCTTCTGAATTTGCTTCTCTTTTAGTACATCTCCCAGGACCTCAGTCACTCTTAGGCACAAGCCCTTTTCTTTCCTTTTTCTTTTGTGGTTTTTTTTTTCATTATTAAAGCTTTTTATTTTCAAGCATATGCATAGATAATTTTTAATATTCACACTTCCAAAACCTTGTGTTCCAATTTTTTTCTCCCTTCCTTCCCCCACACCCCCAATCCAGAAGGCAAGTAAAATCCAATATATGTTAAACATGTGCAATTCTTCTATACATATTTCTACAATTATCATGCTGCACAAGAAAAATCAGATCAAAAAAAGGAAAAATGAGAAAGAAAACAAAATACAAGCACACAACAACCAAAAGAGTGAAAATACTATGTTGTGATCTATATTCAGTCCCTATAGTCCTTTCTCTGAGTGCAGATGCTCTCTTCATCACAAGACCATTGGAAATGGCCTGAATCATCTCATTGTTGAAAAGAGCCACTTCCATCAAAATTGGCCATAGTATTATCTTGTTGTTGCTGTGTATAATGATCTCCTGCTTCTATTTACTTCACTTAGCATCAGTTCATGTAAGTCTCTCCAGGCCTTTCTGAAATCATCCTGCTGATCATTTCTTATAGAACAGTAATATTATATAATATTCATGGACCATAATTTATTCAGCCATTCCCCAACTGATGGGCAGCCCACTCAGTTTCCAGTTCCTTGCCACTACAAAAAGGGTTGGTACAAATGTTTTTGCACATGTGAGTCTTTTTCCCTTTTTTAAATAAGGTCTTTGGGATACTGGGCCTGTGCCCAGTAGAGACACTGCTGGATGAAAGGGCATGCATAGTTTGATAGCTCTTTGGGCATGGTTTCAAGTTACTCTCCAGAATGGTTGAATCAGTTCACAACTCCACCAACAATGTATTAGTGTCCCAGTTTTCCCACATCCCCTCCAACATTCATCATCTTTTCCTGTCATTTTAGCCAGTCTTCGAGGTAAGTAGTGATACCTCAAAGTTGTCTTAATTTGCATTCCTCTGATCAATAGTGATTTAGAACTCCTTTTCATATGACTAGAAATGGTTTCAGTTTCTTCATCTGAAAATTGTCTGTTCATATCCTTTGACCATTTATCTACTGGAGAATGGACCAGCCCTTTTCTTAATCTGCCCTGAATCTGTGGCCTAGAATTTGGAAGCAGGTGGCAAAGCTGAGAGTTGGCACCTCTTCCCAACAAGATGCCCTGGTATGAATATGGGACTTCTTCTGCCCTAGGGTATAGCTTCTTCCCAGCCACTGGAAGCCTCCATTCTCCTCATGCTCCTACTCAGTCCCATTCCCATTGTCCACTGATCTTTCTGTCTGTTTCCCTCTACTGACCTGGGCTCAACAAATGGCTTTTCTGGATTTCCCCATCAGGATTTTTTCAGTTTCTAAGTTTGTTTAGAAATTTGTCTAATGATGTCTTTATTGCAAAATCCAAGACCTTTTGTTTCAGTCCTTATTCTACTTGATTACTCTGCAGTGTCTAAAACTCTTGACTATTCTCTCTTCTATGAGCTTTCATGAAACTGTTCACTCATAAGCTTTTTTTCCTACTTGCCATAGTGACCCTCCTTAGTCTCCTTTGTAGAATTATTATCCGTGTCCCAAACCCTGTACAAGTTTTAAAGGGGTATAGAGGCAGATGACATGGGTACAGCAAAATTAGGTAGCTTGTGGAAGAGGAAAGAGGCAAAGAGTTTCACATAAAATATTCCTAGCTTCTTTCAAAGTACAGCCCAACTTTTACCTTCCACATGAGAGTTATTAGCCTTCTCTTTCTGTCAACATTATGATTTCAAAATATCTTAGAACATGTTGTCCCCTCCATCAGCAAAATGGAATCTCTTTGAGTTCAAGGATAGTTTGAGTTTTGTATTTGTATCTTCAATATCTTGTATCGTGTCTGGTACGTGGTAAGTGCTTAATAAATGAATTTTTATTAAAGCTGAGAAAGGGTGAAGAACAAATTTTTAGATGACAATGGAGTCCAAGGCCTAAGCCTCTCCCTCCAATGACCAGACCTGAAGACCAGTACTTAAGAAATGAGGGGACTGGGAAGGAAGTAGGGACCGAATCAAGAGGAGGTCCCAAATGTGTATAGCTTGGGAGTCCCCAGGCTATTACAAAGTTCAGGAAATTGTTGAGTCAAAGGCAAAGAAAACAACCTCTCTCCCTAAACTTCTCCTGTCTTTTTCATTTATATTCTGAGGCCTGGAACTAGGCCCCAAATGTTTACCCCTTCTCTTTATTCCCCCTTCATAAGCCATAGACAAGTGCAATTCAGAGATCCCCTGGCCAATGCCAAAAATGGATCATGTGGAAGGTAGAAGTTGGGCTGTACTTTGAAAAAAGCTAGGAATATTTTATGTGAGTGAAACTCTTTGCCTCTCCTTCTCCTCTTCCACAAGCTACCTAATTTTGCTGTGCCCATGTCATCTGCCTCTATATCCCTTTAAACTTGTGCAGGGTTTGGGACATAGATAATGATTCTACAAAGGAGACTAAGAAGGGTCACTATGGCAAGTAGGAAAAAAAGCTTATGAGTGAACAGTTTCATGAAAGCTCATAGAAGAGAGAGTAGTCAAGAGTTTTAAACACTGCAGAGTAATCAAGTAGAATAAGGACTGAGACAAAAGGCCTTGGATTTTGCAATAAAGACATTGAGCTGAGGGCTTCAGGAGGAAAGCACTTAGGTGTTATTTCATTTTTGTTGTATCTAATAAATTATGTGGCTACTGCATGTTGATTACCTGAATGTAGTGAGTGAAGGTCATTCAACAAACATAGTGAAATTCCAGATGCGTTAGGTGGGTCAGAACCATAAACTTCTTATATGTAATAATTTTGACCAATATTTCACATTATTCCCTATTCTAAATTTAGAACATGGCCAGTGTGGATTTTAATTTGCTTAGCCTCTCAGAGCCACAAATCATGGCAGTATTGCGGGTTTTTACTCATATGCCAGAGAGACTCTGATGAGACCCTGAAGGTTGGTAGATTGAGCATAGTGACATCTGGTGGACAACTTCTATATTACTCCTTGAATGAATAATCTATACTACTGTATATAGTCATATATCATACATTAATATAGCATATTGAATTTATGTAGGCCTAAAGAATGCACTTCATGAGCCCATTAGAATTGCTTAAATTATTGTGGTGCCCTAAAATGTGACAAAACTGACAAAGATATGTCTGGTATTTTAGGTTTGAAATAATATAAAACATTTGGGAAACATTTAGTATTTAATAAAAGAAGATTTACTAAGTCACAGCACATAAAAGACACTCACCAAGAGTAAAGGATGGAAAATATGTCCCTGTCATCCACTGCTATGGCATATGTGGGAAGGAAATTGGTGGTGTAGGGCACAGAGCCAAGATGGAAAATTAGAGGCAATCCAGATAAACTCTCTCAACATTTCCCTCCAAACAACTTTAAAATAATGCCTCAAGTCAAACTTTGGAGTGTCAGAGTCAACAAAAGGTTAGGATGAGACATTTTTGTGGTTAATGAAAATTTAGAAGGTCAACAAGAGAAGTTTGTGACAATGAGATAAAAGTCTGTCAGGACCCCATACACATGTGGTGGCAGCAGCAGCAGCAGCAGCCCAGAGGTGGCAAGGGAGTCAGATGACTGGTCAGAAAGAAATTATAGGGGACCCTTTGCTGGCACTGTTAATCTATTGCTTATACAGAGTTGTAGATTGCAGTTCCAAGGTGGAGAGGACCACTGGGGGGTCAATCATAAGGGAACAGAAAACCTGTTTTTTAAGACAAAGAGACCACTAGCATTTGTGGCTGCAGGAGACCAAGGGCTCTTCCTGGGAAAAGATTATACCTCTGCCAGGATCATACCACTTTGGAAACACTCAAAACTTGCAGATGCCCAAGATTAGCTCTGAAAAGAGCAGCATGAAAATGGCTTAAGCTTGGAACAATGGCTTCCCACCTCCAGGTGATAGGAGCCTAACTTTTACAGAAAATTCAAAATCAAGAAATATACTGGAAAAATGAGCAAAGTAAAAATAATAATAATTTAAAGGTAAAAAGCTACCAAGATGATAGGAAAGACCAAGACATAAACACAGAAGAAAAAAACAATGTAAAAAGAACTATCAAAAAAATTTCCAAAAGAATGATATTTGGGCCCAAGCCCAAAAGAATTCTTGGAAGAAAAGAGTGGTAAAGAAAAAAACTAGGGAAAAAAATAATAGTGATACAAGAAAACTATGAAAAGAAAATTAACGGTTTGCTAAAAGATGCACAAAAAATACTGACAAAAATAATACCTTTAAAAAAACAGAATTAGCCTAAAGATAAAACAGGAACAAAAATCTACCAAAGGAAAGAATTCTTTAAAAGGCAGACTAGGCCAAATGGAAAAAGAGGTACAAAATCTCATTGAAGAAAATAATTCTTTTTTTTTTTAGAAGCAATGACCTGGCCATTTTTTTTTAAGATTTTAAAATTATTGTTCTGATCTTTTAAAAAATTTTATTAATACTTTTTATTTGCAAAACATATGAATGGGTAATCTTCAACATTAACCCTTACAAAACTTTCTGTTACAAATTTTTCCCCCCTGCTCCCCACCCCTCCCCTAGATGGCAGGATATCCACTACATGTTAATTATGTTAAAATACTTAAGAAATCAAATATATGTATACTTATTTCCACACATCATTTTTGTGCAGGAGAAATCATATCTACAAGAAAGAATAATCAGATAAAGGAAATACAATGCAAGCAAACATCAATAGAGAGCATGAAAATGTTATGTTGTGGTCCACATTTCACATCCCTCTCTCTGGATGTATATGGCTAGGAAAATAATTCTTTAAAAATTAGCATTAGGGCTCAAAAAGTCATCAAACTGTGCATACCCTTTGACCCAGCAGTGTTTCTACTGGGCCTATATCCCAAAGAGATCTTAGAGGAGGGAAAGGGACCCACATGTGCAAGAAGAATGTTTGTGGCAGCCCTTTTTGTAGTGGCTAGAAACTGGAAACTGAAGGGATGCCCATCAATTGGAGAGTGGCTGAATAAATTATGGTATATAAATGTTATGGAATATTATTGCTCTGTAAGAAACGACCAGCAGGATGATTTCAGAGAGCCCTGGAGAGACTTGCATGAACTGATGCTGAGTGAAACGAGCAGAACCAGGAGATCATTATACACGGCAACAACAATATTACATGATGATCAATTCTGATGGACATGGCTCTCTGCAGCAAAGAATTGTCTCAAACCAGTTCCAATTGTTCACTGAAGAAAACCATATGCACCCAGAGAGAGGGATATGAAATATGGACCACAATGTAACATTTTCATGATCTCTATTGATGTTTGCTTGCATTGTGTTGCCTTTCTCTGGTTTTCTTTTTTTTCTTGTAGATAGGATTTTTCTTGCACAACTTGTCAACCATTATTACATTATTAACATGTAGTGGACTTCCTGCCATCTAGGGGAGGGGAGGGGACTGGGGGTAAAAGTTGTAATGGAGAGCTTTGTAAAGATCAATGCTGGGGAACTACCCATACATATGTTACACAAATAAAAAGCTTTAATAAAAAAAATTAGCATTAGGCAAGTGGAAACTAATGATACTGTGAGATATCAAAAAACAACAACAACAAAAAGTCAAAAGAATGACTGAGAATGGGAGAAAATAGAAGAAACTGAAATATCTCATTGGAAAAAAAGAGCTAATTCTAGAATTATTGGGCTAACTGAAACTTATAATTAAAGAAAGAGCCTAAACATTCTATTTCAAGGAATTATAAAGGAAAACTACTTAAGTATCTTATATCCAGAGAGTGAAATACAAATCAAAAGAATCTTTTTTTATTATTTCCTGAAAGAGATACCAAAATGAAAACTTCCAGAAATAATATTGTCAGATTTCAGAGCTCCCAGGCCAAAAATAAAATACTTCATTCAGAAAGAAATAACTGAAATATTGTGGAGCCATAGTGAGGATCACACAAGATTTAGTGACTTCCATGTTAAAGGACCAGAGGGCTTAGAATATGATATTCCAGAAGGCCAAGGAGCTAGTATTACAATTAAGGATAACCCATCCAGCAAAACTGAATATAATCCTTCACATGGGGAAATGGATATTTAATGAAATAGAGGACCTTAAACATTCCTAATGAAAAGACTAGAGCTAAATAGAAAATTTGACATTGAAACACAAGATTCAAGATAAATACAAAAAGGAGAAATTATAAAAGACACAGTAAAGTTAAACTGTTTACATTCCTGTATGGGAAGATGATACATATAACTCCTAAAAACTGTATCATTATTAAGGCAGTTTAAAAGAGTTTATATAGACAGAGGGCATATGAGTCAATTATGTTGGAATGATCTCAAGAAAAAAAAAACGAAGGCGTGAGAAATAGAAATGTACTGACGGAAGGGGAAAGGAAGAGGTAGGTGGAAGAAATATTCTCACATAAAATAGGTGCACAAGGAAGAGCTTTTACAGTGGAGGGAAAAATTATGGGGTGGTGGGCAGTGCTTGAACCTCACTCCCATCAGAAGGGAAGAATATATGTATATGTATATGTGGGTATGTGTTTATGTATGTTTGTATATATATATATATGCATATATATATATATATATATACATACACATATACATATTGAATTATATATAGAAATCTAACTTACCCAATAAGAAAATGGGAAGGAAAGGAGATAATAGAAAGGGATTGGGCATGATAAACAGGAGAGGAGATTAAAGAAGACTGTGGTTAGAAACAAAACAGATTTTTGAAGAGAGACAGGATAAAAAGAGAGAAGAAAATGGGATGCAGGGAAATACACAGTTAATAGCTGCAACAGTGAATGTGAATGGAGTGAGCTCATCTATAAATTAGAAGCAGATAACAGAATGGATTAGAAACCATTTTCCAACAATATATTATTTACAAGAGACACTTGAAAGAGAAAGATACACAGGAAGTTAAAGGATTGGTGCAGAATCTAAGCTTAAACTGAAGTAAAAGGCAGTGATAGCCATCATGACTCTAATAAAGCAAAAGCAAAAATAGACCTAATAAAAAGAGAAAACTGTACTGTATTTCCTCATTACTCAGACATACTTACCTATAAGCAAAGAGCACTTTAAAATTAAAAAAAAATCATCAGTCCCAGTGACAATAAAATATATTTGACAGATGAGGAACTGAGGCAAACAGGGTCAAGTGACTTGTCCTGATTCACATAGTAAGTGTCTGAAGCCAGATTTGAATCCAAAAAGATGAGTCTTCCTGACTCTAGACCCAGTATTCTACTCATTGCACCATCTAGCTGCCCTTGGACATCTCATTCAGTCTTCTCAAATATATTTCAGGTATAAAAGTGAGTCAAATTTGTAAAAAATAAAACATGTCTTTCTTCAAAGGATATAAACTGGCAGTTTTCAAGAAGAAGAAATCAAAGGTATCTATAATCATATAAAAATGCTCTAAATCACTATTAATTTAGAGAAATGCAGATTAAGATGTCTCTGAGGTACCACTTCATACCTTTCAGAAATGACAAATGCTGGAGGGAATGAGGGAGAAATAGGTATTCTAATGAATTGATAGTAAAGTAGTGAACCAATCCAATCATTATTTAGAACAATGAGAAACTATGCCCCAAAAGCTATTAAACTATACATATCCTTTGATCCAATAATAAACTACCAGGTCAGAATCCCAAAGAAATGAAAGAAGGAAAAGGAGCTGTTTATAATAAATAAATAAGTGAAAAACACCTTGATAGTAGCTCTTTTTGTAATGGCAAAAAATTAGAGCTCAAAGGGATGTTCATCAATTGTGGAATGCCTGAACAACATGTGGCATATGATTGTAATAGAATATTACTATGCCATAAAAAATGAGAAGGAAGGGGGTGTGTTTAAAAAATATGATAAGGTCAATATGAACTGATGCAAAGTCAAGTGAAAAGAACTGGGAGATCACTGTGCATAGTAATAGCCATTTTATAATGATGATCAGCTGTGAAAGACTTGGCTACTGTAATCAATACAATGATCCAAGACAGCTCCTCATAATGAAAGACAGCACTAATAATGAAAAAATGCTTCAGAGAGAGAGAGAACTGGTGAACTCTGAGTGCAAACCAAAGTAAAATTTTCTTACTTTTCTTTTTTTTTTCTTTTAAAACATTGCCAATATGGAAATATGTTTTGCATGATTTCATACCTATAAATGATAGATTGTTTGTCTTCTCAATGAATGGAGAAAGGGTATAAAAGGGCAAGGTAATTTGGAAGTCATAGTTTAAAATGTAAAGAATATTATTGATAATAAAAAATTAATATAAAAAAGAAACTGGTGGTATAAATACTAGGTAGAAATTGCTTTAAATTTGAATCTGTTCTCATGAACTGAAGTGATATAAGGAACAGTGTGTCCTCAGGTGTGGGGAGAAAATGTTGGAATTTTAATTCTTGCTATGTTTTTATAATAATATTCCCTTATAAAATCTAACTGATGATAATTAGCTAAATGAAACTGGTGACTAAGAATGGGAGAAACACTTGTAATGGGAAGAGGAAAACTTTAATGTAATGGGAAGAACACAGCAGGTGGATTCAGTGGATCTATGTGAGAATCCTTACTCTCTTACCTGTAGGAGTCATGCAACTTCTCCGAGGCCTTTTTCTCTTCTGAAAAATTGGAAGATTGAGAGAATTTATAGTGGAAGTAGTACTAGATGCTTCTCCAAGGATTTTTCCAGTCCTAATGACTGTAATCTTCCTTTCCTAACTCCATAAGAAATCGTGCTTTGAACTGGGGACATTACTGAGGGACAAATTTCCCAGGATCCTGATCTCTGTTCTTTTATGGACCTCAGGCAGTAGGGGAATTCAGAATTCTTACAGGAACTACCAGCCCACAGATGTAAATATCTGAAACAGGAAGATCTGCCCTAGGCATAACAGACTCCCAGAGGCTTCCCATCAGGATTCCTCACAATAACCTAGAAGGAATGAAACAGGGTGAAAGTGGAAATAGCCTTAGATTTGGAGACACAAGATCTACTAAACTGCATAATCTTGGGCAAATTATTCACTACTCTAGCTCTTCCATTATCTCATGGGTTGAATGAGCACTTGGTGGTCACCTTACATAGACATGAAAAATTTCTTAAAAAGTCCCTTACTATGTATATTAGATTATACATAGTAATAATCTTTCTCTAAAAAGGAAGGAAACTGATGCTTGGTTGGTCCAGAAGGCTAAGACCCATTAAAGTCAAGTTACTATAGGTCACTTAAGGACATAAACAAAGCCAGTCATCTCTATCAGCTCAAGTCCCCATGATGAATCATAGAAATGAGAACTTAAAATTGCTCTGCTTGACCTCAGAGGAAAGAAGAGTACTAGTAATTGGTAGTCCTGTATAAAGATAGGTTTCAAGAGGTGGGAAAGGAGTAAGTATATAATATCTATCATGTATCTGGTACTTTACTAAGCACTTTTTTTTTTTTTTGCTTTTTTTGCTGAGGCAATTGGGGGTAAGTGACTTGCCCAAGGTCACACAACTAGACCCTGTTAAGTGTCTGAGGCCAGATTTATTCAGGTCCTCCTGACCTCAGGGCTGATGCTCTATCCACTGCGCCACCTAGCTGCTCCCTAAGCACTTTTTAAATAAATATTTTCTTATTTGAGATTTACTATGATCCTGCAAAGTAGGTGCTATTATTATCTACATTTTACAGTAAAGAAAACTGAAGCAAACAGGGTTAAGTGACTTATCCAGGGACACACAGCTAATACATATCTGGGGCTGGATTTGAAATTAGGTCCTGACTTCGGGTCCAGCACTTTATCTACTAGCTAACTCAGAGGGGATCTAAGAAAGCACTTCATAACTCTAAATTTGTTTTTATTGTTGTTCAGTCATTTTAATCATGTCCAATTCTTCTCGACTCCTTTTGGGGTTTTCTTGGCAAAGATACTGTAGTGGTTTGCCATTCCTTCCCCAGTTCATTTTACAGATGAGGAAACTGAGGCAAACAGGATTTAGTGACTTGCCCAAGATCATGCAGTTGGCAAGTGTTTGAGACACGATTTGAACTCAGGAAAAGGAATATTCATAATTCTATCCATTGTGCTAACTGCCCAGAGAAGGCCAAGATGAGGCTGGTCTGGAAAGGCTTTGTGGAGGAAGTGAGTTTCTAGCAGAACTTTGAGAGTGTGGGGAGTAGAATTTAATAAGGGGAGGGATGTCTCCAAAATTGATGTGTTTGAAAGATAGCAAATCCATCTGGGATAGGGAGGATAAGGTTGTGTCTCTATAGACAGAAGTGGAATCACCTTTACAACAAGGGATCTAGTGATGGAAAACTGTAAAGTCCATGAGCCAGTCTTCAGACTGAGAGCTGGAAGAGACTGAAGGAATTAGGAATAATAAGCATTTATTAAGTACTCACTATGAGCCAGACCTAACACCCTCATTTAAGAAAATGAGGTCCAGAGCAGTTAAGTGCCCTAAATCTTACATCTAGACCCAGAATTTAGCTCTCAAATTATTAAAAAGGAGTATTTATATAGTACCTACCATGTGCTAAATGCTGTGCTAAGAACTTTACAAATATTCTCATTTGATTCTCACAGGAATTCTGTGATACCACCAAAAATTAACATTTATATAGAGAGAGCTTCCTATGTGCCACATACTGGGCTAAGCATTTTATAATTATTATTTCATTTGTTCTCACAATAATAGGTAATGATAATGATAGTTAATATTTATATAGCACCTACTATGTGCCAGGTAATCTGCTAAGCATTTTATGAATATTATCTCTTTTCATCCTCTCAATAACCCTCCAAGGTAAATTCTATTATTACCCTCCCCCTATCTTACAGATGAGGAAACTGAGGCTGAAATCTCAGTTGTGATCTGTCCTAGGGCCAAACAGCTAGTAAATGTCTGGATTTGAACTCAGCTTGATTCTATTATGATTAGAAGCTGCTAGGTGGCCAGTGGATTGAATGTTCAGACATGGATTTAGGAATATCTGAATTCAAACTGGTTTTAACCACACTTCCTAGCGTGTGACCCTGAGCATGTCACTTAAACTCACCTTAGATTTAGTTTTCTTACCTAGAAAATGGAGATAAACTAGGTTGTTGTAAGAATCAGCTGTGATATTTGTAAAGTACTATGTAAATATGAGCTGTTATTATTGATTTCTAAGTCATCTGGATTCTAATGCTTCACTTTAAAATATTCATTTATTCATTCACTTATTTATTTTTAATATTTTTATTTTTTTATTATTTTGAGTTCCAAATTCTCTCCCTCCAGCTTCTCCTCTGTCTATTGAGAAAATAAACAATATGATACCCATTCTATATGTGAAGTCATGCAAAACATATTTCCATAATACCAAGGCTTCACTTTTACTGTGGGAAATGAGAAAATGATATGGAAAAGGAAGTGTAGCAGGACTGGGAGGGGCAGAGTTCATCCCTTAGAAGAAAAATAAGGAGATAGCTGGCTCTGTCCTCAAAGGGTCTGCTTTCCCCACAAATCCCTTTGGCAGAAGATTCACCCCTTCCAGCCCATTATGGAATGAGACAATATATGTGAAAGTATTTTTTAATCCCAGAGTACTTGTAAACAATGATTAAATATGGGGGGGGGAAGGGAGGGAAAAGAGGGGGCAAGAGGAAAGTTACTGGATGAGACTGCTTTGCTTTACAGTGACTCTCTGTCATTGACTATTTGTCATTCAGATAATTTTTAAAGCTGCAGGAAACCATTGGAATCATGGGATTTTCGGCCCTTTCATTTAAGGCTCTCAGAAAGGGAAAGTGACCAACACAATGAAAGTCACCCATCTAGAACATGAAAGTCCTGGGAATGGAATCCTAGTTTCCAACTTTATTACAAGAGTTCTTATTGCAACTAATGCTCAATTTCCTCCTCTATAAAATGGGTATAAGAATAGTGCACTACTTACCTTATAAGGCAGTGGTAAGGAGCCACTAATCTTTGTAGATTTATAAATAGGGGGAGCCACAAGATCATAGATTCAGAGCAAAAAGGTACCCGGTGGTCAACTTCAATCTTCTCTTTTTCAGAAGAGGATGCTGAGTCCCAGAAGGGTTAAGGGAATTGTCGAAGGTCCCATGGTTCATGTGTAATCATCATCATCATCATCATCATCAATTTGTTGTTGTTGTTTAAACATTTCATTTGGGTCCAACTTTTTGTGACCTCGTTGGGGATTTTCTTGGCAGAGATAATGTAGTGTTTGTCATTACCTTCTCCAGCTCATTTTACAGATGAGGAAACTGAGTCAAACAGGATTAAATAATTTGCCCAGCGTCACAGTGTTCTGAACTTTTGTCTTCTTGTCTCCGAACCCAGTACTCTATCCACTAACTAGTACTTTAATATTTTCAGCTTTGTAAAGCACTTTACTTAAATTCTCTTGTTCTCCTAATTTAAAGGACAGCTAGGGATTGAGTCTAGTCCCCTGACTTCCAATTCAGGCATTATTATCTATCAGTAAGTTTTGAGGGTTCATCTCAATGACCTTTAAGGTGCCTTTTTGATCTGGGATCTGATGATCGAGTCTCATGAACTATTATCACAACTTCTTACAAAAGATGGCTTCTGGCTTATTGTTCCTGAGGCCCTTGGGTGAAGAAGGGGAATTCCCTCTTTTGGGTTTGAAGGATTTTCCCCTTACATTGTCTGTACATGCTAAAGGTTTCAGATTTCATCTACTGTTATTCAGACTGCCAGGGACCCCTTACTTGCTCTCTCTACATGTGTCAAGCTCCTAACCTCTCTTGCTCTCCCCCTTCCAAGGATCTTCATAGGATTGACTTTCCCTTCCTCCTTCCCCCACTAACTCTAGGGTGGCTTCTCTTCCCAGAGGCTCCCAGACCTTTGATGCCTTCTAAATAATTTTGCATTGTACTTATAACCCTGGG
The DNA here is from genome assembly GCA_023553655.1 of Myrmecobius fasciatus. Taxonomy (NCBI): domain Eukaryota; kingdom Metazoa; phylum Chordata; class Mammalia; order Dasyuromorphia; family Myrmecobiidae; genus Myrmecobius; species Myrmecobius fasciatus. Next base: position 233,135 of record JAJPUD010000991.1, on the reverse strand, counting down.
CATTTTCTGTCTTCTCCGCCCCCTTCCCAAGCTCTTTGGATGAATAACATGTTCCAACTTCACTTTTCTGGAAGAGCTTGGGTGGGGTCATCTCCAGGCAAGGACACCTCACCTTTTTCCCAGCAGAATTGGACCCAGCCCCAAGGGCCTGGGTGAGACACAGAAAGTCCTTCATAACCTCTCTTCAGTCTCCACCCCACCCCCAGCTGATGACTGGAAGACCTTGCCTAGAGAAGCTCAGATCTCAGGATGCCTTTGGTTCTTACAAAGAGCAGGAGGAGGAGGGATAGTCCTGTTGGACTGCCCAAGGGAGGATTCTGTGATTAAAGAAGAGGGAGGTCAGCAGAGGAATAGGAAGGGGCAGAAGCTCCCAAGCCAGCTTCCTCAGGCTGTATTCAGAGAAGTGGTGCCCAGAATGGGTATTGCCTCAGTTTAACTGAGACCTATTAAAGATCTTAGCTTAAAAAGATGAAGGTATAGGGGCAGCTAGATGGTACAGTGGATAGAGCAGTAGCCTTTGAAGTCAGGAGGACCTGAGTTTAAATCCAGCCTCAGACACTTAACACTTCCTAACTGTGTGATCTTGAGCAAGTCACATAATCCCTATCTTGCCAAAAAAAAAAAAAAAGTTAAAGTTTCCTACTGCATCCAGGGCCATTTCTAGTCATCCTGATCTATTATATCTGGCTACCCGATCTAGATAGCTCTAGAGGAGAAAGTGAGTCATCTGAATTTGCACAGCCTTCCCTTAATTAAATCCAATTCACTTACATGTCTTGGTCCTCTTTGAGACAAATAAGAAGTCCAGGTCTAGGGAGGTTGTAGATCTGCCCTCCCTTGCCCTGGGGAGGCCACAACTAAAAAGCTGTGATTTCATTGGTTCAAAGTACCACTGACATAGGGTAGAACGGATTTTAGAGGATAACTAATTCAATCCCCTTCTTTTATAGTTCTGGATTCGGAGTTTTAGGGACGGACTTTGACAAGCTTTGCTGCCACAAGATAGCAAAGAATCTTCAAGCTCCTGTCATTTCATAACCAAATAAAGGAACTAGGGATTTTTAGTGTAGAGATGGGAAGATTTAGGATGGGCCTAATAAATTGTCTTAAAGTATTTAATAGCCTGTTGTGTAGAAGAGGGATTCGTCCTGTTCTTGGTCCTTAAGGATAGAAATAAGAACATCAGGATGAAGTTTCGAGATTTAGAATTGGGGCCATTTTAATCCAAATCCCTTTGATTTTACAGATGAGGAAACTGAGGCTCAGGAAAGATAAGTGATAAACTGTGAATCAGGTAAGACTTGAATATAGGTCATTTACCTTTGGAATCAGCACTCTTTTAGAGAAAATTTTCTAACTATAAAGCTGTCCCATATTGGAATAGGCTGCTTGAAGCAAATGAAACAAATGGCATCAGTCTGAACCTCAAGATATCAAGCATGATGTGTTTCTCTTACATTGGAAATAACAATCTAGAGTCACTGGATTACAGAGTTTTGAAGGGATGTAAAGAGTAAGGAAATTGAAAAAGTAGGAAAGGCCCAGAATGTGAAGAAATTAAATGCCAAACAGAGAATTTTATAATTGATACTGGAGGTAATAGAAAACTACTGGAGTTTATTGAGTAGGTGAGTGACATGATAAGACCTGAGCTTTAAGAAAACCTTCTTGGAGGCTGAATGGAAAATGAATTGAAGTGGAAAGGAACCTTAGGTAGACAGACACATCAGCGACTATTAGAATAATCTTGCTAGGGAAGAGGGGTAGTGGGGAGGTGGGAAAGAGGGAGAAAAATTTGGAATACAAGGTTTTGCAAAGATGAATGTTGAAAATTATCTTTGCATACATTCTGAAAAATAAAAAGCTATTATTATAAAAAAATGAAAATTAAAAAAAATTAAATTAAAAAAACCCCCAAAATAGAATAATCCTGGTGTGTGGTAATGGAGAACCTGCACCAGGGTGATAGCAGTGTGATAAAAGGGAGAATACTCCAGAAACCATTTTTTTTTTGTTTGTTTAATCATTTTTTACTTGTATCTAACTCTTCATGACCCTATTTGGGGTTTTCCTGGCAAAGATACTGGAGTAGTTTGCCATTTCCTTCCTTAGCTCATTTTGCAGATGGGGGAACTGAGGCAGACAGTTAAGTGACTTGTCCAGGGTCACACAGCTGCTAAATCTCTGAGTCTGGATTTGAACTTAGTCTTTATGATTCCATTCTTAGCACCAGATACACCATGGTATCACCTACCTGTTCTGATTAGCAAAGGTAAAATTGGCAGAATCTGAAAAGTGATATGAAGGTGAGGGAGTGAGGAGCAGAGGATGGCATCTAGGTTTTAAGCCTGGGTGGTTGAGAGATTAGGATTGTCCTCAATAATAGGAAAGTTAGAAAAAGAGAACTATTTTGGGGAAAAGAGATTGAGCTCGGGGTTGGACATGGTGAGTCTGAATTTTCTATGGGATATCTAGTTTGAAGGTCAGGAGAGAGGTTCAGGCTGGATTAATAGATCAGAAAATCATACGTATAGAGATGATAGTTAAACTACAAACTCTCTTGCTTAACCTTTTCTTTCAAGGCAATCAAGAGTGATTTGCCCAAGTCTAAGTAAGTGTCTAAGGTTAGATTAGAATTCAGGACCTCCTGATTCCAAGATCTGTGCTCTACACACTGCACCAGAAAACTGTCCCAACTTCTTTAACTTTTTTTTTTTTTTTGCTTAGGCAATTGGGGTTAAGTGACTTGCCCAGGGTCACACAGCTAGGAAGTGTCTGAGACCAGATTTGAACTCAGGTCCTTCTGACTTCAGGGCTGGTGCTCTATCCACTGCACCACCTAGCTGCCCCACTTCTTTAACTTTTAAAGCCCTTGCTCCAATTCATACATTGATCTTCTCATATTCCATCATTCAGCCAAAGTGATTCTTATGTATCACTTCTCATCTCAGGGTCTTTGCACTAGCTGATCCTCATGTTTGAAATACTCTCTCCTGTTGTCTTTGTTAGAAATCTTTATTTCCTTTAAGAAGTCCACCTTTTTTTGACCACTCCCCCTCTGCCCCACCCCAATTCTCCTTGTACTTATTTTGCCTATTTTACAGATACTCATTTGTGTCTGTGAGAAGAAAGTCAGGTACCTATGGAACCGCAACGATCCTCTCACTCCCTGCATCAAGTTTTTCAATGGCTCCCTATTGCCTATAGGATAAAGTCCAGATTCTCTTGATCCCATAGTCAGTGGGCATCATAAATGGAAGTCAAATGGGCCTGAAGTTAAGAAGAGTGGAGTTCAAACTCTGAAATTAGGCTGATCAGCATAATGACTGCCCAGTATTCCAGAGGGCTGACTATGAAACCTACTACACAACTCCTGTGATAGAAGGGTAAAGAACAAGTGCAAGAAGTTCACCTTTTTCTGGACATGACCAATGTAGAAACAAATTTTGTTGTTGTTTTGTTTTGCTGAGGCAATTGGGGTTAAGTGACTTGCCCAGGATCACACAGCTAGGAAGTGTTAAGTGTCTGAGACCAGATTTGAACTCAGGTCCTCCTGACTTCAGGGCTGGTGCTCTGACCACTGTGCCACCTAGCTGCCCCTAGAAACAAGTTTTGCTTACTATACATGTTTGTAATAGGAGTTTTGTTCTTTTATTCTCATTTGGGGGAGATGGAGATTCAGGGAGGAGAGAGAAAAGGTAGATGTTTGTTGATTTAAAAAATACTTTAAAAATACACAACTTCCAATTTGGTCTCAGACATTAGCTGTGTGACCCTGTGCTAATCTTATTGTGTGCCTCAATTTCCTCAACTGTAAAATGCTAGCATTTATTATCTCAGGGTTGTTGTGAGGATATTTATATAAGCATTCTTAAAAAATGCTAGCTTTTATTTAATGTTTCCTCAATTTGGTCCTCACCTGCCTTTACAGCCTTCTTTCCGACTCCTCCACAAAAGAATGATATATGTACGTTAATCATTGTCTAAATGGGCTGTGTGCTTTCCAGCCTCCTTCTTTGCTGACTCCCTCTCCCTTCCTGGAATATCTTCTGCCCTTCAATCCTATCCTTCAAGGTTCAGATCAAGGGCCATATTGTACTTGGAAAAAGAGTCAGACCATCATATTAAAATACACACTGGATTAAAATACACACAGTGTGTATTTTAATATGGTCTGACTCTTGGACATACTGTAAATCTATAAGAGAGTGGATGACACTGCTTTGGGGATCCTGTAAGTGGGATTCATGTTCTGGTAGGAGTTAGATTAGGGGATCATGTTAGAATATAGAGAATACTAGCTCTGGGGTTAGATCAGAAGTATATCAAGTTTCTGATAGGTTCTGTGGTATCTTGGGCATGTCAATCAATTTCCTAGGGTTTCAGTTTCCCCATTTGTAAAATGAATTTGGACTATCTGGTCTCTGAGATCTGTGATCCTGTGAATTCTGGGATTCTCAGGCTGACAGAAAGGGAATCTTGGTCACAGCTATCAAAATGCCTATATGCATTGCATACATCCTGGTCACAGGACAACCTGTTTGAACTATTTGGTATCTGAAGTTCTTTTCAGCTTGAGATCTGTGATCCCATGAATTCTGGAATTCTCAGGCTGACAGAAAGGGAATCTTGGCCACACTTATCAAAATGCCTGCACACATTTCACACATCCTAGTCACAGGACAACCTGTTTGAACTATCTGGTCTCTGAAGTTCCTTCCAGCTTGAGATCTGTGATCCCGTGAATTCTGGAATTCTCAGGCTGACAGAAAGGAAATCTTGGTCACAACTATCAAAATGCCTGCACGCACTTCACACATCCTGGTCACAGGACAACCTGTTTGGACCGTAATTGTCAGACATTGGTTCCTGACTCCTGGTTCCTGACTAGTCCTGGCTGTTCTCTAATGGCCAGCTTGTCCATTCGTTTTTTTATCTCAATATTTTTGATTCTGGGTCCCCGGGTGTTGTCATCATATCTGGAAAGTGGCTCGATGCTTCCAACTAGAATCCCTCCTCCTAGCCTCGGGGAGGAAGACAGAGATGTTAAACATACAAGGCCCTGCATGTTGTTTTAGTCATGTCTGACTGTGTGGCCCCATTTGGAGTTTTCTTGGCAAAGATACTAGAGTGGTTTGCCATTTTCTTCTCCAGCTCATTTTACAGATTAAAAAAACTGAAGTAAACAGGGTTAAGTGACTTGCTAGATCACACAGCTAGTGCCTGAGGTAAAATGTGAACTCAGATTTTGCTGTCTCCAGGCTGCCTGGAGCTCTATTCTCTATGCCAATTGTCGGTTCCCACTTAGTAGGTGTTCAGTGAATGCTTGTTGCTCATGACCCAACTTGTGGGCCTGGTTCTTGGAAGAGAATGGGGCTCTGCAAGTGCAGCCCAACTCCAGTTCCCATTCTCTTGGCCGTTCAGGCCCCACATTCCCAATCTCTAGGCATCTTCCCTGTCAGATTTTCATTGATCCATGGGGTATATACTCCCTTCTGCTTAACCCACTCCTCCCATACTGTCTTTTTGTCTGTGGAATAGAATGTGAGAAGTTCTGTTCATGGTCAATTAGGATATGTAAGGAAAAGAAAGAGAAAACACCATTTTTAATCAACCCATCTGCACAGAAACCAAGGGAGCACCTTTGGGGGGAAGGCAGGCGGTTGGGGGAGTATAGTGTCCTTCTGGCCCAAATTAGAAAAGAAAGCAATTCACTTTACAAAGACTGTCTTAAAAAATTAAAAGGCTTCAAAGCACCAGTGGCTAAACCTGTTGAGTAAAAATAAGGGAGTGGGGTAGAAAGTTGGGTGAGGGGAAAATCATCTTGGGGATGATGGGGGCTGAGAGGAGATGCAGAGGAAGGTTCTGGCCCTAGAACAGAACAGAAAGCTTAGGGATGTGTGGGGAAACCGGCCTGGGCAAGGGAAGGTGAGAGGGTATGTCTGGAAGCATTTGGCCCAGGGGGTGGAAGTGATATGAGGGGGGTAAGAGGGTGTGCTAGCCCAGGCCCAGGAGGGAGCCAATCTGAAGGGAGAAGCTTCCTCCTTCTTTGTTCCCCTGGCTAGCCAGAAGGCTAGAGGCAGGGGCTGTGATTGCCATGAGTTCCAGTCCTATGAAGGAGGCTTCAGAGGAGTAAGTCAAAGGAACTGGAGCCCAAGGAGGAAAAAAGGAAAGACTATTGCTAAGTCCTGGTATAGGGGGTCAATGGACTGATCCAGCTATTGGATGCTTTGCTCCTAGAGGTCATCTGAGAGGCCAGATGAACATCAGAGGTCAAGATGAGACTCAGTTTCTCTTCCTCTTGGGATACCTGTGTCCTACAAGGCAACCCTTTGTCCAAGTGTCCCCCTATACCTCCTCTCAAGAGGTAATCTGCCAAATCCTTTTATTGTGCCATACAGACCAAAACCAGGAAACAAGAATGATACCCCTCTTTACAGCTGAGAAGATGGAACACCAAAGACTGAGTCAGGTGTCCAAAGCATTCCATCCAGAACTTAGTCCTGGAAAGACTGCTCCTACCAAGCTAGGTTAATTCAGCTGGATAACTGGAGGCAACAAGACATCTCCCACCGTATTTTCCCCAATCAAAGGAGACACCAGGTTTCTCCAGAGAAGGGATGGGTACTCTGCCCTTCCAAATATCCTGGTCCCTCCTGCAGCATCCTCACTCCTTCCTTCTTTACATGTCACAGATGTGAAATATGTGTCAGATTTGGACGGCCTCCAAACTCCCCAGTGCCTTGGGTTCCTGAGTTCCAAGGGGGTTTGATAGGCCCTACAGAAAAGAGGGATCACCCAGAAAGGTTTGTGTGTGTGTGTGTGTGTGTGTGTGTATGTGTGTGTGTGTGTGATGTTAATCAGCATCCATATTTCTTACTCTCTTCCAGAGCTCTCACAGCATCCAGTCCTCTGAGAAATTTTTTCCTAGCCATCCTAGAGACTGTGGGAACCTGAAGGGGTCTATCAAAGACAGGAGGATGCAAGATGTCACGTGTTATGTTGTGTTGTGTTGTGTTGTGTGTGGGTGTGCTGGGGAGGGTTGTCTGGGTCAGGAAGTTTGTGGAGCTGGGAAAGAGGACAAAAGAAGGGTCTGATGAGAAAAGTGGGCCAGGCAGGAAAGGAATCACTGGCTGGCCCAGGTCAAGGAAACCTTTTCTTTCCTTTCTGGAAGCGATGGGTAAGAATATTCTGGGTGAAGTACACTGCTCTCCCTCCAATCACTGGCCCCTGGCCATTTTATCCCAACACCAAGAATTGCTCTATTGCTTTGACAGAGACATTGGTGGATGGACCAGGCAGCGTGTCAAGAGTATAAGTGTAGGGGTTGGGTGGGATGCTATGGCGGGAGGCTAACAGGGGAAGATGGTGGCTCTGTACCTGAGTGGTGGTGATGGGAGATATAAAGCTAAGAGAGACGGGGCTGTGTGAGGGAGGGAAGATGGGAGCAGTGTATATGGGTCTCTGAATGGGTGGGGTACCAGGATACTGGGGAGCACAGCCAGCCAAGGTCTGGATGGCACGCATTGGAGGGGAAGAAAGGAGGATGGAGCTCTTGGGCTGGACCTGGGCTGAACAGGAGTCTTCACATGGTATTGTTTGACTTTGGGGTCCCTTTGACAATCTGTCCTCCTGGAAGATGGGTACCCCACAACAGAAAGGAGAGAGGTTCCACTGTGGGGGGAGGGGATCCTCAGTGGAAGGGGTTGCAATTGCCACTTAAGGGAAGGACAGGTAGGATCAGAAAAGGGCGGTACAGGCTCAGTACCAGAGCTAAGTTTAAAAACAAAAACAAAAACCAAACCAAACCATACAAATCCCACGAGTCCCTTCCCCTCCCTCCCCCCAAGTTCCCGGGGCTAAGCCCGGGGCCCTGCCAGCTGCTCAGGGTTCGGTTCCCCGTTCCGCCCACAGGTCCGAGTCGGGGCTGGGTCCTCGCTGGCCAGCAGGGGGCGCTCCTGTCCGTAGCTCCGTGGGTGGCCGCCCGGCAGCGTGGGCACTGGGCCCTGGCCCAGAGGAGAGCTCGGCTGGCCTGGATGCGCCGCGGGAGGGCCAGGCGACAAGAGGAAGGCGGCTCCGCGGCGGCACAGTCAAGTCCAGAGGGCGGGGTCCGGTGTCCAGCGCCGGGAAGGGCCGGGGCGGGGGCTACCCCGATCTGGGAGACAACCAAGAGAGATCGCTGCAGAGGAAGCAGGCAGGGACCCTGGCAGGGGGCTGCCCCGCCCGTCCTACCCTGGCCCTTCCCAGTCTCCACGCCCAGCCCCAGCCCCAGCCTTAGCCCTAGTCCTAGCCCCTGCTTCCCCCCAACCCCCGCCCCACCCCACCATCTCCTAGCTGTGCCCTGGCGCTGCCTGCACTGGCCAAGCTCTCTCTCTGGGTCGTGCCAGTCCCTGCCCTGCCCTGCCTGGCCCCCAACTCCTGTATCTAGTAGAGACTCGCTCCTGGCGCTGAGAGCCTTAAAGGACAGATTTTCCAAGCTTAGGAGCCCAGGGGCTCAGGTTCTCCGTCTTTGATATGGGTTAGATCCCTGGCTTTGGCAGTCTGGACAAACCTCAGAAGCAGACTTAAAAGCATAAAGTAAAATAGAATATCAAAGGAAATCAATATTAATGAAAGTTTAAAAAACAAACTAACATTGTAAGGTTTGCCAAGCACTTTGCAAATACCTCGTTTTATCCTCACAAAAACCACAGGGCTTATTTTCTCCATTTCACAGATGAGGAAACTGAGGCAGACAGGTCGAATGACTTCTTCAAGGCCACACAGCTACTAAGGGCCAAACTGAATGCAGACCTCCCTAACTCCAGGTCCAGCATTCTATCTACCAAGTTACCTAGCTTGCTTAAGTTAAAAACCCTGATCAGTCCAAATCCTTCATTTTATTATTTCTTTTCCTGTAATTACATTTCCACTTATTTTACAGAGGGGAAACTGAGACCAAGGAAAGTGAAGCTACTAACACAAGGTACTAATTAGCAGAGAAGAGTTCAAACTCAGGTCCTCTGGCGCCCAGTCCTGTACTCTGTCCATGTATCATGTTGCCAGGTCCGGCCCTGTGCCCATCCTACTTCCAACTGTGTCCTGCCTCC
>JAJPUD010000991.1:203859-224036 GCA_023553655.1 Myrmecobius fasciatus | reverse complement strand
AAGGCTATGACCTCAAAGGGGACTCGGGACAGGGGCAAGAACTACAGTGATAATGGAGAGTGGGTGGACAGGCCAAGGGAAAATGAAGGGGTGCAGAGGCAGATAGTGCCTCTTGAGGGGCCTGAGCACAAGGAAGGGGGTATGGAGGGGATTGTTTCCAGATGGGGCCTGGACAAGGCCTTGGAGTTGGGCCTACAGGGCTGTGTTCCTCAGCCCCAGAAGACTCATTTCCTCTGGAAGACAAGATCTCTAGGCCACAGTTGGGCAGAGACCCTGAGATATAGAGGCAGGATTCCCTCCCTCCTTCCTTGCTTCAGTCCCAAGGTTGCTGGGGCCTTCCTTTGCTTCCTTTGCCCAGGCCTGGAGGAGCCCCATGGGGTACCAGCAGGCCAGTAGGGCACCCCCAGGTGCAGGAAACTAGATCTGCTACTTACAACTGTCCTCTTCCTCCAGGAACACTTTGCTGACATAGCAGGCGTACACAAAGCCAAAGAGCTAGAAGGAAATGGAAGACGGACAGTCAGTGGAGCAGCGAGGGGTGGGAAACCCTGCCCCTCCCCCCAATCCACTCTTTCCTTGAGCAGAGTTAAGGAATTCTCATTCCCCACCCACCCCCTTAACTTGGTAGGGGCCAGGACTCCTAAGCTGCTAGTGCCAACAAATTCATTACCCTGTGGCCAACTTCTTGATTCTCAGGACTCAGCTGAGCTGGAGCTTAGACATAAAGTCCATTACTGTAAGTCTGGACTCAGAACCTCCTTGGCCGAGCACATCAGGCGCCAGAATTAAGGTTTTTCTGGCAGAGCCTTTAAGAACCCAGGATTTCTTCCAGGCCAGAATGAAGCATCCATCACAGGTGGCTCCATCTGTAAGCTCATTAATGTGGGCAATCTTTCCAAGGGTGCTGAATAAAACCCACCTTGTAACCCCTCCTTCAGGACTTACCCATGCTCTCCCAGAGATCTTGCACAAAGGACAATCATAGTAATAATAGAAGAAATTTATATGTTTTGGGTTTGCTCTAAGACTGTAAGCTACAGAATTGGAATTCAGTTTTGTAAGTGTGATCCTATCGGCAAAATTCCAGTTTCTGCCAAAAATTCAGCAAGGGTTGGCAAAGCACCTTATATACATCCATTCTCTCACTTAAGCCTCGCTACAGGTGGCACAGTGGATAGAGTGCTAGGATCAGAATAAGGAAAACGTGACTTCAAATCTAGCCTTTGATCCTTATTAGTGTGATCCTGGGCAAGTCATTTAACCTTGCCTACCTCAGTGTCCTCAACTGTAAAATGGGGACAATAACTACATCTACCTCAAATTGTTGTGAGGATCAAATGAGATATCTTTAACATAATGCCTGGCACATAGTAGGTGTATATGCTTTTCTCCTGCCTTGTTATTCAACAGTGTCACTCTTTCTGACTCTATTTTGGAGTTTTCTTTTCTTTTCTTTTTTTATTAAAGCTTTTTATTTTCAAAACATATGCATGGATAATTTTTCAACTTTAACTCTTGCAAAACCTTGTATTTATTTTGGAGTTTTCTTGACAAAGATACTGGAGCAGTTTGCCATTTCCTTCTCCTATTCATTTTACAAATGAGGAAACTGAGGCAAACAGAGTTAAATGATTTGCCCAGAGTCACACAACTAGTAAGTGTCAGAGGCTGGATTTCAAGTTTTCCTGATTCTGAGCCCAGTGAGCTTTCCCATTCCTTTCCCTACAACCCTGGGAAGTGGGTGCTAAATATGAGAGAAAGCATGGGACAATGAATAGATTCTTGACTTTAGAGTCTGGAAGATCTAGATTCCTATACCATGTCTGACAGAGAGAATTGTGTGAACCTAATCAAGTCACTGAATCTCTCTGTCTACACGGCTTTTAGATCCCTTCCAGCACCAAATGATCTGATGTACTTTGGTGGGTAGAGCTGTTTCATGCTGGGGATTTCACCAATGCCAGTCACTGTACCTGTAGCATCTCCCTATGATGATGCAGAGGGTGAGTTGGGTTTAATTTAATTGGGTTTAATTTCCTGAACTCTGCTTTTCCTCAAGTGCATAAGGAAGGAGGGCTAGACGACTTTGAAAGTTCTTTCCTTCTTGAGTTCTATCTAAATTAATCCTCTAATGATTCAGCAGCAGCTTTTCTATAAATTATAGTTTTGAATGGCGCTGAGAGAGTGAGTGATCTATCATTGGTCAGATTAATCCTTTATAACTGTCAGAGGCAGCTGCCCATCTTGCTTCATGTATTATTATACATATCTTATAAATGAGGTGATTAAACTGAAGCCCACAGAAATTGCTTATAGTCACCCATTATTAAACATTGGAAGTAGGATTTGAATTGATAGCTTCTTGACTCCAAGTCAATCTAATATGCTAAGGAGAGCTTCCTCTAGGTTTTTGAACATTTTGTTCAAATGTGGCACTATTTCCCATTTTATTCATGAGGAAATTGGGGTTAAATGACTTGCCCAGGATCACACAGCTAGTGAATGTTAAGTGTCTGAGGTCAGATTTGAACTATTCACTGCACCATCTAGCTGCCCCTTATTATATACTTCTTTTAAAAAAAAATGGTGCTCTCATCCTTATTCTCTTCATTGAATCCTCAACAACCCCTATGACTGAGAGAGAAAGGGATTATTATTCCCATTTGGCCGATGACTCTGTGTCAAAAACAATGAAGCATCTTCTTGTCCAAGGTCACAGAGAAAGTCAGGGTCAGCATTGGGACTAAAGGTCTCTTGAGGCCAAAATAAATGTGATTTTCATTGAATTAATTTATTAGCTCACTCTGAACAATACAATGATCCAAGACAATTCTGAAGGATTCATGATGAAATACACTATCCTCCTCCAGACAGAGAACTTATGAACTGAGTGCAGATTGAAACATACTCTTTTCATTTTATTTTCTTGCCTTTTTTTGGCAACATGACTAATATGGAAATACGTTTTGCATGATTTCCCATTTAGAATCAATATCAAGTTGCCTGCCTTCAATGGGTGGGGGAAGAGATGAAGGGAAAGAGAATTTGGAATTAATTTTTTTAATTGTTAAAAATAAATTAAAAAAATAATTTGTTAGCTCTATGTAGATGACTCACAGATTTATTTATCTAGTTCTACCTTCTCCCTCTGAGTTTTAGTCCAGCATCACCAACTGCCTCATTCTCATACAATTTTTGTTCTGGATGGGCCAGTCGAGCCCTTATCTTGCCCTGTTCCAGTTCTCCTCTGAATTTCCCATGCCATTTCCATGTCAGGCTGCCTTCCAAATTCTCCCTTTCCACCCTTTTCAAACTCTCCTCTTTCTATCTTCCCTATTTAGAATGTAAGCTCCTTGAGGGCAGGGACTAATTTCCTTTCTTGTATTTGAATCCTCGGCATTTAGCACAGTATCTGGAGCACAGTAAGTACTAAATAAATGCCTTATTTATCTACCATCTTTCTATAACCTCATCTTGTCTCAGTTTCCTCAACTGTAAAATAATGATAATAATAGCTTAAAAAGCAGAACTACATAAATAAATAAAATTAATAATAAAAATGTTGTGAGGATCAACTGAGATATTTGTAAGAAGTGCTTAGCACAATGCCTGGCACATAGTAAGTGCTATTTAAGTGCCTATTTCCTTCCCCTCATCCATTCATCTTTCTTCTATCCAGCCACCATCTATTTATCTATCTATAATATCTCTCTATCTGTCTGTATATCTGTCTATCTTGTCTGTCTGTCTAGCTGATCTATTTATCTGTCTATCTATCTATCTATCTATCCATCCACCTATCTTATCTATCTCTCTTATCTCTCTCTCTCTCTATCTATCTATCTACATCTCAAAAATGTCTCAAACTCAGCATGTCTAAAATTTGTTTCCCTCAAAACCCATCCCCTTGTAAATTTCCCTATTTTTACCAAAGGCCACCATTATTTTAGTCTTCCATTTAAGGGTGTGACTTTGGCGTTATTTCACTCTTCTTTATCCCACAAATTCATTCAGTTGCCAAATCTTGTCATTTCTCACTCCAAAACTCTTCTCACATCTGGCCTCTTCTTTCTATTTACACAGCCATCCCTTTAGTTCCAGCCCACATCTGGAGTAATTGCAACAGCCTCTTTCTCCGTCCCCCTGCCTCATACATCTCCATCTTCCATTCATCTTCCCCAGTGGTTTTCCCTAAATACAGATCTGACCATATTACATTCCCTCCCTCCAGCCCAACTCAACAAACTCCAGTGGTTTCTTGTTGCTTCTAAGAAAACAAATCCTTCTGGCTTTTGAAACCCTTCATAATGTGGCTCCAACATTGCCTTTGCAGACCCACTCTACAATACCTATTTTCTTGTACATTATGAGTCAGTCCAAACTAGACTTCTCCCTATTCCTCACTTAAAGTTTTCCATCTTCTGTCTTCTTGTGTGGGTACTGGCCATTTCTCCTGCTTAGAAAGCAACTCCTCCTTAAACTCTGTCTCAAAGAATCTCTCACTTTCCTCAGAGCATAGCTAAAGCCCTTCCTTCTTCATAATGCTTTTTCCTTATTCCCCCAACCCTCTTCCATCTGTTGGCTCCTTCACTCCCTAACTTAAACTTACATTAAATTACTTCTTCTGCAAGCATTTATATATGCCCATCTTGTTTTCCTGACTGAACCTTAGTAAGGCTCTTGGGAGTAAGAATTGCTTCATTTTATATCACCATCTTCTTGTACACTTCCTGGCAGATGTTGATGCTTGAATATCTTTGTTGATTGCTTGATTGTACCAGGCTACCTACCTGGAAGGGAGAGCCCTAAAGCTTCTTTTAGCTGGCTACCCCCCTTGCAGGGGCAGAGGAACAGCATGATTTTGTTCTAGGATCTAGGAATGACTGGAGTCCTGCCCCAGGAGGTTGAAACAGGAGACAGAATATTCTAGCTTTTAGACCACAGCAGTCTACTCCCAGGGAGGGGAGAGATGCTCAGGGGAAGGCTTGTGGGGGCTGTCAGGTAACTCACTGCCAGGAAGATCTGAAGGGCGCTGCTGAGCACCTCAATGTAGGGGTAGTCAAGCAGGCAGCCAGTGACGGTGATGACATGGTGGTCCTCCAGGGCTAAGCGGGAGTTCAGCACGGGTGTCACCAGGCAACCAGGGCCATTCTCCATCCACCAGGATCGATGTAGGGATGTGTTAAAAGTCATGATGAAGTCTCGATCCTACAGGAATCAGCATCCAAGAAGTCTAAGTTCTCTCCCTCTCCCTTCTCCCCCCCAAACTTCCCTCACTTAAGTAAAGATGGCCCTGGGAAGAGAGAAGAGGGCTAAAACTATCCTAGCAAAGGGAAAAAGAAATCTGTTTAATTTCTTCCCACCAGTACTTAGGAACAGTAGGCTAAGGTTTAGGGGCAATCTAAATTTCTCATTTTTCTTGGAGACCCCATATTAAAGAAAGGAATCCGCGCTGTCTCTTTGTTCCTGTTACTCAACTAGGGGCTCTGTGGCTTCCCAACACCCATCAAAAAAAAAGCCTTAATTCCCACTCTAAGTGAAAGCAGAAGAACAGAGACCCTGCAGGATTGGGGACTTGGCTTGAAACCTCAGACACTGAGAGAGAAGACCTTTGCCCCATTCCACCCAACCCCCCCATGTCTGGCCCCTGTGCGTCATCTTCTGTCCATCTGTGCTTGGGTGCCATATGTCCATCCTTAGCTTCCATCTATCTGGAATCATGTGGTGGCCCTGCCCTCCACAGCATCGTCCCCTTCTTCCTCCTCCTTTTCTTCCTCCATTCCCCCTCCCCATATCCATGGGCAAATCTGCATTAAGGGAAAATTGCTTCACATAAAGGTCTGTGGAATGGCCCAAAAGTGTAAAGTGAGAACTGTCTAGATAATAATATAAGATTAAAAACATTTAATATGCATTACCTCTATCTATCCCTGTAATTTCCTGTAACCAAAAGGCCCTTCCTGAGCCACCTGGCCCCTTTATGTGTTACTCCTCCAATAAGATTTGCTCTTTGAGGGCCAAGACTGATTTTACTTTCCTTATTTGCATCTCAAATATTTAGTTCAGTGCTGGCAATTGAAGCACTTCATTCATTCATTCGTTCATTTTCCCCTCCCTCTAGGTCTCCTTTAGAATCTCTGGTTTCCTTCAAAACTTGGGTCATATCATCTTTATTTGTCTTTTGCCTTTCCTATCTCTGCCCACTCTTGATCTGTGTTATTTTCTGCCCCCTCCATTCCTTCTCTCTGTCTCTTTTCTCTCTCTTTCCTTCACCTTCCTCCTCCCTCTCTTATCTCTCCTTTCTCTTTTCTCTCCCCTCCCCTCTTCCTGTCAGGGAGCATTTTCTACTCCATAACTATTGCATATACCTACTTAGATGTCTCCTCATTAGAACGTAAGCATCTTGGACTGTTTTGGCCTTTCTTTGTGACTCCCCAAGGCTTGGTTAAGCATAGAGACTGGCTTGTATTAAGTACTTAATAAATCCTTATTGATTGGGCCATAGATAACTGTCTTCCTTGATGTTTCTCTTAAGCTACATCCTGCTCCCCACCTTTATGGCTTTGCAGTGGGCTGTCTGTTATGTCTAGCATACTCCGCTTCCCTTTTGCATTTTGGAATCTCTACCTTCCCCCTTCCCCCCTCCAAAAAAAAAACATACTGGGATGTTAAGCTCAAGTTATTTCTTCCTGATTTCTCAGTTTGTTATTCTCATCCATATTCCCCTGCCCAACTATTGTGTATTTATTCTGAGTCTATTCTGTACCTGTATATCTCTATGTGAATGCATTTTATTCCTTTTGCAGAACAGAAGCTTCCTGAAGGCAAGAAATGTTTCATTTTTGCCCATGTATCTCCCGAATCTAGTTCTGGCTGTATGTACCTGGCATATAGTAAGTGCTTAATAAGGACTGTTCATTCATTCTTTCACTCATTCCTTCCCTCCCTCATTCATTCATTCAGAATTGATTTATTTCTCTCATTCACAACAATTCTATAGGATAAGTAGTAGAAGTCTTATTTTTACCATGAGAAAACTGAACCTTAGAGAGAGTGACTTGTCTAAGGTGACACAATAAGTGTGTAGTATGTTCCACAGAATCAAGCTGGCTTGCTCTATGTGGGATAGTGCACCTGTATTATCCCAGGATTCTGGGGGACGTCCCTCCATCTTCCCTACCTTAATTCAGCTTTAGACACACTTAAAGAAGGGGAAGTAGAGGCAAGCAGAAGCTCTTCCTAGATCTCCTAGGTGATGGAGGTGGGGGCATAAATTGAGGGAGAAAGAAGGCAGGGATTGGAGGAGAAAGGAAGGAGTGTATGTGCCCTTCCATCCTAGGAGTGCAGAATTTAAACTATCCTTGTAGTCTTACATGTGCCCAGCAGAGGGCAGTGGTGGGCTACATAGGTATTCTTTCTCAGGATAATAGGGATGATCCTTGGAGCTGTTTGTTACATGGTCCTGAAGGCATAATGGGGAGTGGCAGGGGAACCTAGGAGGCAGCAGAGGAGACCCCCTTAACTTTGTAAGCCAGCCGTTAATGGCTGGTGATAGGGTGTCAACTCTTGGGGCAGAATATTTCCCTAGGGGATATTCAAGCTCCTTAGTTCCAGGACAAGATTGAGGGGTGGGCACTAACAGGAAACACGGCAATAAGAAGGTCGGGACAATGGAGAGCTCTCAGACCTGTGGGGATAATAACAGCATCTTACCTCTCAGGTTATTGGGAAGATCAAATTACATCTTTGTAAAGTGTTTAGCACAGTGCCTTGCACATAGTAGGTGCTATATAAATGCTTATTCCCTTCCCTCTTTCCTGTCTGGAACAGTGATATAGTTGGGTTAGAAGCTGCTTGGGATGGAGTTGGGCAAGAGAAGACCAGGCTGGCCCTGTTTAAAGCTTCTCCAACTGCTGTTTCCAAGTTAGGAGGCACTTACCTGAGACAAGTGCCCAACTTCCAGGTAGAAGCAGATGATGAATGCATTCCAGCCGACCCAGAGCACAAGCCAGCCTGCATACTGGGGAGAGAACAGAGGGACAGGCAGTTGGGCAAATGTGGTTAATAGTGGGATCTATGTGACAAGGAGCTTGGAGGGTCCTCAGAGATCATGACAGGGGAGCAGGGAGCACAGAAGATATTAGGCGTCCATTGGTGCATTTCTGTCAGGAGTAAGGGGGATCAGGGATGAGCAGGCTTGACTGGAAACCCCAGCCCAGGTCCTCTGCACAAATTAGCCTCTCCTCTAAGTTTCCATTGCCCTGACCTCTCAGTTTACCTCTTAACCCTAACTGGATCAGCCTATAAACACTCCTGGCCTGATTCACATCACTGGAATAAAGCCATCCAATAACAGCATAAATAAAACCCAAGTGAAGAGATGGTGTTTGGAGGGATGAGTTCTGGAGCAGAAAGGTCTGGGTTGGATGATTCCTGGGAAAAACTGCAAAATCTGAGATTATATAGATCCCAAATATAGCCCACTTTGGGAAATGACATTCTACCAAAAAGACCCAGCCCTTGGCAGCCTGTAGAAAAGATAAGGTAAGGGTGAGGGAGATGAATGGAGGGAGGTAGATTATTCAATTCTGGGGTTGATTCATTTATTTGACTAGCACTTATTAAGTACTTACTGTATACCAAACACTGTATTAGAAGCTGGGCATGCAAAAAAAAAAAAAGAAAGAAAGAAAGAAAGAAAAAAGATCCAAGTCCCACTCTTAGAGGGTTTAATGTTTTATTGAAGAGAAGAAGCTTACATTGAATTGGGCCTGGGGGTACACCAGTGGACCATACTGCTATGTAACTACACCATTTTATGCATTTGATTTTGCCAGGCCTGAAACTCATTTTCCTTCAGGCAATTCTAGGAGCTGTCACCAGACTGTTGATATCCTGTGTTTGGACTATTATAATCCAACTTGTCCAAACTTTCCCACGTATGTATACACATATGCATGTATACATGTAGTATCTGGAAGTGGTTGTTGGAAACAAAAGGATAAAGCTCATTTATCCCAGCCTTCTCATAATGGGTGAAACCCTTCCTTCTCCTAGATTTTGGTACCATGGGGCTCTTCCTTTTCTCCTCTTCACTGGGTCCTGAAGGCTACAGAGAGCAATCAGTTATTGAAAGTGGCAGAAGATCCTTTAGAAAGGAGAGGTGACCACTGTCACCAGTGGGAGGGCTTTGGAGACAGTAGGTGGGATGATCAGTCCAATTTAAACCAATGTGCCCTATATAAAGCACTATGCTAGTTATCAGGAATACAAAGACAAAAAAAAAATTAAACACTCCTTACCCTCAGGGAGCTTACTTTCTACTAGTAGGTGGAGAGGATATAGCTCCTAAAAGGACTCAGATATTTCATATAGAGAAACAGGATCATAGAAATAGAAATTTAGAACTGAGAAGTACTCTAGAAGTCACCAAAGAAAAGCCCTTCATCATCATCATCATCATCATCATTATTTTGTGAGGCAACTGGGGTTGACTTGCCAAGGATCACACAGCTAGTAAGTACTTAGTATCTGAGGCCATATTTGAACTCAGGTCCTCTTGACTTCAGATCCAGTGCTCTATTCACTGCATCCCATCTAAGTAAACTGTCACTACAACTAAGTCACTAAATAAAGTGACTTGCTCAGGATCACACTGCTACCAAGTGCTTGAGGTGAGATTTAAAGCTAGATATTCTTGATTCCTACCATGATGAGATATCTGGATCGGTACTGCACGGTCCCGAAGATGCCCAGGATGACTGCCATGATGTGGAGGAAGTTGGCCAGGATGGGAGCCCACTGGTAACCCAGGAAGTCAAAGACCTGTCGCTCCAGGGCTGCTACCTGAGGGCAAAAAAATAGAGAAAAGGCTGAGGATCCAATTATTCCTCCTGAGTCTCCTAATAGAAAAGAAATGCTAGTTATTCAGTCTGACATTAAAGGCTCTCTAGAATCTGGCACCCACCGAGCTATCCAGAGCTTTCTGGGCTACTAAAAAGTGCTCTTAGCTATTTCTGGCACTCTACATTTTATCTGTTCTTTGTCCTCACCTCCAGGACTGCCAGTCCCTACACCCTTTAATTACACTCTCCTCTGTGGGTTTTCCTGCTGCTGCTCTCTTTTGGCTCCCCTCTTACCTAAGCTCCCTTGGTTTTCTTTGCTGATTTTTCATTCCTGTTTGCCCTCTAACTGTTTGTGTCCCCTAAGTATTTCTCCTGGGCCTGCTTTTATCCCTATACTATCTCCCTTGGTAATCTAAATAGCTCCCGTGGATTTACTTATCATCTCTATGCAGATGATTCCTAGACCTACACATGTAGCCCCAGTCTCTCTTAGGTACTGCATGTTGCAAAGTAGGTATCCCAGAAGCATCTCTCAAACTCAATTCCAAACAGAAACTCATTATCTTCCCTTCTCCACTCAAACACCCTCATCTTCCAAACTTTCCTATTACCAGAAAGGGTAACCAGTCTACTCAATTTATAAGCTTTGTGTTTTCATTGATTCCTCACTCTCACCCCACTTATCCAATCAATTACCAAATCTTGTCTCTTCTACACTTACAAGATTTCTTGTAAATATGCTCTTCTCTCCCCTCACACATCTCACACCTTGGTTTAGCCCCTCATCACCACTTCCCATCAAGTAGTCTTGCCTAGACTACTACTATAATACTTTCTATACTTTCTAACTGGTGTCTATGCACTCTTTCCACTCCAATCAATACCTCATACAGCTGTCAAAATAATTTTTACTAAAATGTAGGTAGATCCACATACACAATCCCTCCCCTTTACCCCTCATTCAATAAACTGCATTGGCTCCCTGTAATCTCCAGCATCAAATAGGAAAACCTCATTTTGGCATTTGAAGCTTTTCAAAACTTGGTCCCATCCTGCCTTTCCCAGTCTACTCACACTTAACTTTCCTTCACACACCCTATGGGCCAATGATAGTAGGATTTTCCTGCTTGATTTTTCTCACACAGTACCCTACATCTTACATCTCCAAGCTTTTGCCTCAATAGTGTCCTATGTCTGGAATGTTCCTTCTCCTCTTAGTCACTTAAACCTTCCTGTCTTGGATGGCTTCTACTTCCTTTATATCTTTTCTGTACCTATTTATTTACATGTTGCCCTACCCACCAAATGAAAATGTAATTTCCTTGAGGGTAGGAAATAGTATTTTTCTTTTTTTTTAAATGGCATTTTATTTTTCAAATATATGTAAAGATAGTTTTCAACATTTATTTTTTTTTATAAAACTTAAGTGTTTAATTTTTTCCCTCCCTCCCTTATCTCCCCTTTTCCCAAGACAGCAAGCAATCTGATATAGGTTAAATATGTGCAATCCTTTTAAACGTATTTCCATATTTGTCATATTGTGCAAGAAAAATCAGACCAAAAGGGAAAAAAAAAACCACAAGAAAGAAAAAAACAAGCAAATAAAAAGGGGAAAATACTATGCTTCTCTTACTGGATATGATTGGCATTGGGAAATGTTTTTCTATTTTGCTTTTCTTGATACCCTTAGCACTTAGCACAGTGCCTAATATATATAATGTTATTGTTGTGGAGTCACGGTGGACTCTTCCCTGTTTGGGGTTTTCTTGACAAAGACACTAAAGTGGTTTGTCTTTTCCTACGCCAATTCATTTTACAGATGAAGAAACTGAGGGAAACAGAGTTAAGTGACTTGCCCAGGGTCACACAGCTAATACATGTCTGACCAGGTCCAGTGTTCAGTACATTATACCACCCACTTGCCAGGTACATATAATGAATGCTTAACAAATGCTTGTTGATTGACTTCTCTCTCACTTCCATGCCATATCTTCCTGTCTAGAATTTACTCGTGCCTCTCAGAGACTGCGGATAAACTATGTTTGTGAACCATCCACCTATTGCTAGCCCTGGCACCAAGGTGGAAAAATCACTCTGATGTTGAGGAAGCTGTAGAGAAGTCAAAAATTAGCTCCAGGAGGCAGGGACAGAGCCTGCTCCTGCCATCGGTCCAATTTCCTGCCTCTATTGATCTAAAGAAAGATGCTACCCGAGCAGAAGGGCCAGGGGTCAGGGGTCAGGGTGGAGTGGGTTCCAATCCACCACCCCAACCTGATCATTTTCTGCTTTCCCAAACTCTCTCCCTTCTGCCCTTAGTATTATGGTTCTTAGTGTGAGAAGAGGCTACTGGTGGCTGTCTAAAAGCCAACCTCTTCACTTTACAGAGGAAGAAACTGAGGTTCTAAGAGAAGAAATGACAACTAAGGTCATAAAGGTGGCAAATGCAAGATTTGAACCCAAGTCCTTTGACTCCAGATCGGAGTTTTGGCTTTCCTTTCTTCCTTCTTTCTTTTTCTCTTTCTCTGATTTTCCTCAGAGTGGGATGGGGTACAGGTTTAAACCATGGACCCCAAGAATCTCAGACCTGGAAAGGGCCTACCAGAACCAGAATCCACTTCCCAACAGTGGTCCTCCAGAAGCTCCTATTAGAAGATCTGTAGGATATGAGGGCGCACCTCTCCCAAAGGGGTCCGCTCCATCCTGAGTCATTTCTGCTTGTGAGGAAGCTTTCCAAAGAGAATGATTCCCAGCTGCTGTTCACAGTCCTCATCATGGGGACAAGAAGAATCCAATACTCTTTCTTTGACATGACAGTTCTTCAAATATGTCCCCATTATGATTCCAGAAAATTGGAGGAGACTTTAGAAGTCAATTAGCCAACCTTAGCTTAACAGAAGAGAATCAAGGTCCCAGTAATTAGCAAAACTGGGAATTTAACTTTGGTCCTTGGACTGCTTATTATGGCACCATATTCCCTTCTGGGATGTTCTATCTAAACTGGCTTTTTCTCAACATTAAACATTACCCTATTCCTTTAAATAATCCTCTGATAATAGGGTCTCCAGTTCCCTGGCATTGTGGCTCTTTCCTGGATGTACTCCAGTTGGCTAATATGCTTCCTAAAATGTGGAGCCCAATCAATCAAACAATCCAACCATCCATAAGCATTGTTAAGTTTATATCATGTGCCAGACACTGTACTAAGCAATGGGGTTCCAAGCCTCCCAAAACAGAGGGAGAGGAAGAGGAAAAGGGAGAGAAAACAGGAGAGAACAAGAGAGGGAGGGAGAGAGGAAGAAAAAAGAAAAGAAAGAAGAAAAAAGGAAGGAAGGAAAGAAGGAAAAAAGAAAGAGAAAGAAACAAAGAAAGAAAGAAAGGAGGAGGAAAAGGGAGGGAGGAAGGGGGTGAAAGAGAGGAAGGAAGGGAGAAAGGAATGAGGAAGGAGACAGAGGGCAGGAGGGAGAGAGGGGAAAGAGGAAAGAAGAAAGAGGGGGAGAGGGAGAAAGGAAGGGAGGGGAGAGAGGGAGAAAGAAAGAAAAAAAGGAAAGAAAGAACAAAACATTGCCCTCAATGAACTTCCACTCTTTGATGGGAGAAATATATACATTAATAAGTCAATATAAAGTATAAACAAAGTAATTTGGGGGTGGGGGCAAATATTGGGGAGGGAATAGGACTCCTATAGGAGAAGGCACTTGAACATTGTTTTGAAAGAAGGCAGGTGTAATTTCTGAGGGATACACATAGCCCACCTTCCTGGCATGAGACTGACCCTTTATCAGTCAGGACAGGGGAAGGGAAAAAAAGGGGTTCTTTGGTGTGAGGAGTCTGGCAGGCTGAAGACTGAGGTAGTAGTTAAGTAGCTCTGGGATAGGAGCTCTAGAGGAGTTAGATTTAAAGTCCAGAATTCCTTTTTTTTAAGCTTTTTATTTTCAAAACATATGCACGGATAATTTTTCAACATCAACCCTTTCATAGCCTTGTTTTCAGATTTTCCCTTCCTTTCCCCATCCCCTCCCCTAGATGGCAAGCAATCCAATATATGTTATACATGTTAAAATATATGTTAAATCCAATATGTATAAACATATCTATAAAATTCTCTCTTGCACAAGAAAAATTAGATCAAAAATAAAAGAAAATGAGTAAGAATACAAAATGTCTATTATTCCTGAAGGAGATTTTTCAGCTGGGAACTACTAGAAAGAGAGAGAGAGAGAGAGAGAGAGAGAGAGAGAGAGAGAGAGAGAGAGAGAGAGAGGAGGGAGGGAGGGAGGGAGAGGAAAAGAAAAAGAGAGAGAGAACAGGAGGAAACAGGAGAGGGAGGGAGAGAGGAAGAAAAAAGAAAAGAAAGGAAGGAAAAAAGAAAGAGAAAGAAACAAAGAAAGAAAGGAGGAGGAAAAGAGAGGGAGGAAGGGGGTGAGAGAGAGGAAGGAGAGAGGGTGGGAGGCAGAGAGGGGAAAGACAAAAGGAGAAAGAGGGGGAGAGGGAGAAAGGAAGGGAGGTGAAAGAGGGGAAAAGAAAAAAAAGGAAAGAAAGAACAAAACAAAAAAAGGAAGGGAGGAAAATAGGGAGGGAGGGAGGGAGGAGGGAAGGAAGGAAGGAATTGTGCATAAATAAAGAAGCAGTAGGCTCTAGAAGGTCTGGACAGAAAGAAGCCCAATGCCACAAACCTCATGACACAGTGCCAGCCAAAGCATGGTTCCAGGGAGTCCCCATGGAAAATTTTGGGGGGGGTTGATGGAGGGGAGGAGGTAGCCAGGAGCTCTGGGTTCTCTCAGTTGAGCCTCCCAAGGCCTATGCTAAGTTCTCTGCTCAGTCCCAGGTGGTTTTAGAGGTTGGAATAACCGGTGTGGAAAGGAACTGAGTCTTATAAATGGAGGCCAGAGTTGTAAAGAACTTCAGAAGTCTCCCGAGTCTAACCTCTAGTTCTATGTAGGAACCCTTCCCCAGCAGCATGCTTGAAACTCAGTCTTCCAGCCTTTGCCCGAACACCCCCAGAGACAGGAGGCTGTTAACCTCTGAAGGCAACCCACTCCACTGCATGGTCAGACAGCCATTCGGAGAGTGTTTCCTCTAACGGAGGCAGGGAGGACGTAGGGACTGAAGATATTGGGCCATTTGGCTTAACCATAGCCCTGCTTATGCTATCTCACAGGCTGTTGGAGCTGCAAGATGAGGGCAACAAGGCAACAAACATTTACCAAGTGGGCCTTAGAATACAGTGTTAGAACTAGGGGGATCCTCAGAAATAATCTAGTCCAAATGTCTAATTTCATAGAGCCAGGAACTGAGAGAAAAGAAAAGAAAAGAAACTTTCTTACAATTACACAGAGTAAGCGCTCACCTATTACTCTTGCCTCTCTCTTCTCTTCTATCAGACCCATGGCCAAAGTGCCCTACTCCCATTTGTCTCTTAAATCCCTGTTCTTTCCTGGATACAAATGGTCCACCTGGCTAGGGATGTTTCATCTAGGCAGAGATGCCAGCTAGTACCCATGCCCATGGTCTGCCCTCCCTTCCTCCTCTCTGCCCAATTTTAGCTGGAGTGTGATACCTTCATCTCCTGACCTTGACTTTCCCAGGCCTCAGAGCCAGGTAGGACAGCCAAGCCTGAGCCCTCAGTATTTGGGCAACCCTCGTGAAGTTGAGCACATCTGCTTTCCAGCACTGGGGAGTGAAGGGGAAGTCCTGTTTGCCCCACTCTCAAATCCTATTGATTTCTTTGTTGGAGTGAATGGGGGAGGGGAAGGAAGGAATGCCCAGACCCCCTAAGGAGAATCCCATTTGACAGATGGACATATGAAGGCTCTGTAAGTTGACTAGGTGAGTTAGTAAGTAAGAAGACCAGAGAGGGATGAAGGGGGGAGACATTGTGTTTCAATGACAAGGAACTTGGACGAGAAGTCAAAAGATTTTGCTTTTAGTCTTGGCTCCACAAATTCTTAATTTCAAAACATATGCACAGATAATTTTCAACATTCATCCTTGCAAAACTTTGTGTTCCAAATTCCCCCCCCTCCCTTTTCCCCTCCTTTAGATGGCAAGTATTCCAACATATGTTAAACCTGGGCTCCACAAATTGTTGTGTGATTTTTAGGAAGTTGCTTCACCTGTCTGAACTTTTTTTAGTCAAAGGGTGATTTTTCCAGGGTCATACAACTAGTAAGTGTCAAGCATCTGAGGCTGGATTTGAACTCAGGGACTCCTGACACCAAGGCTCCACTGCCCCATCTAGTTGCCCCACACCTATCGGAGTTTCAGTGTCTTCAAAAGGGTTAACAATCCCTGCCTTACTTCCCTCTCACTGTGAGAATAAATAATTATATCTATCATTTATGGAAAGCTTGAAGATTTATAAAGCACTTGACATGTATTTGATCCTCACAACAACCCTGGGAAGTGGGTGCTATTATTATCCCATTTTACAGATGGGATAATTGAGGCAGAGAAGTCAAGTTAGTCAACAAACAGTGATTAAATGCCTACTAAGTGCCAGGCACTGTGTTAAACACCGGGGATGTAAAGAAAGGCAAAAGATGCCCTCTGATTTTAAGGAGTCCCAGGTCAAGTGACTGGTTTAAGGTCACATGGCTGGTAAATGTCTGAGGCAGGATTTATACTCAGGTATTCTTAAGTATATTCCCGCACTCTCCCCACCGCCCCAAGACAGACAAATGAGAGAATGTGAAAATACTTGGGAAAGTCCAGAGAAAAGTCATCACAAGTCATCGGTTCTATTATCGTCATTGTGATCGTCACTGCTGGGACCATATGCTGGTTGATCCTTCAGCTTCAGGACTCTGGTTTGGTCACTCAATCAGGAAGAGGCTCCAGAGGTCAGGAGGAAGGTCAGTTTTATCCCAATTCTGAGCCTCCCACTGCTCTAAGCCTCCACCTTTCCCCTTCCAAAGCAGTACCTAAGTTAGCCAAGAGACCTTCTTCTAGTGATCCCTCTCCTGGACTGTCCCCTCACTCCCACCTTCTTTAAAGAAATATCATCTCCAAGCTAAACTGGCTCCATCATTTCCTGATTATGGATTTGGTAGCTCAAGGGCTGAGGGGGAAGGGGTTGCCATGGGGATCTGTAGCCCCATCCCCCCAATTTCCTCACCATCCCTAGGCAAGTCTGCTTCTTCCAGGAGGATGCTCTTCTGTGTCTAGACACTCACCCTGAGGTTGGAGAAAGGGAGGTTGTTGAATAATGCAGGTGGGCCCCTGGGAGGAGGGCTGGGGGAGGAAATGGGCCTGTGGGCTGAGTTTAGGTTGCAACCACTCAAACCTGGATCCAATACTAAGTTCCCACAGTCTCTTATGCCCAAATCTCTGCCAACCAAATACTGTTTTCATGGTCAAAGGGCCAACAACTCAGTTTTCCTGCTGCTGTTCACAGTCCCCTGATGACTTCTTGCTGACTCCTACCTCCCTCAGGCCAATCTGGCATATACTCAGAAACTTGAGGAACTGTTTCCCCATGGAATTACAGAGAGATTATGCTAGGATCTGCCAAGCAGTCAACCTCCCTCTCCAGCCAGGTGTATTCACTTAGCTCCTTTGGCCTATGGAGTAAAAGCTGCCCATGTCCTGCCTGTGGTCAGTGCCTCAATAGGAAATATACCAGAAGCTCCTTACCAGACTTAAATAATAGCTAATAAAAGAAATAGTCTTTGGTATTTGGTTTCCAAATCCCTTTATATCACAACAGGTAGGTGCTATTATTCTTTCCATTTCAGAGCTACCGGAGATTCAGAAAGGTTAAGTCCCTCCTTGCCTGGAATCCGACAGCTATTAAGTTTCTGAGTCAGGATTTGAATCCAAGTCTTCCTGACTCTATCCAGCACACCACCCAGTTTTCTCTGAAAAGTCATCTATGTCAAGTAGGTCAATAAGTACTTATTAAGTGCCTACTAGATATTAGACACTTTGCTAAGTGCTGGGTTCAAGTTCCTGCCTTTGCTTTGTCCTTTCAGTAAGAATATACAGATTCATGCTTTCTCTCTCTCTCTCTCTCTCTCTCTCTCTCTCTCTCTCTCTCTCTGTGTGTGTGTCTGAGTGAAAGAGAGATTGAGAGAATGATTGAGAAAGAGTGATAAAGAAAGAGAGTGATTAGAAAAAAGAAAGATTAAGAAAAGGAGTGAGAGAGACATTGAGAGCGATTAAGGAGAGAAGAGAGAGAGAAAGGAGAAAGGAGAGAGAGAGTGATTGAGAACAAGAAAGTGATTGAGAAAGAGAGAGATTGAGAGAGAGTGATTGATAAAGAGAGATTGAGAGAGTGACTGGGGAAAAGAGAGAGGTTGAGAGAGAGATTGAGAAAAAGAAAGTGATTGAGAAAGAGAGAGATTGAGAGAGACCAATTGAGAAAAAAAGAGAGATTGAGAGAATGAAAAAGATTGAGAGAGTCCTTGAGGAGAGGAGGGAGAGATTGAGAGAGAGAATGACTAAGAAAAAGAGGGTGATTGAGAGTATGATTGGGAAAAAGAAGAGACTGTGAAAGAGTGAGAGAAATTGAGAGAGAGAAAGGAGAGGGGAGAAAGACTGAGTGATTGAGAAAAAGACTGAGTGATTGAGAAAAAGAGAAAGAGATTGAGAAAAAGAGACAGATTGAGAGAGAATGAGAAAGATTGAAAGAGAGTGGTTGAGAAAAAGAGATTGAGAGTGATTGAGAAAAAGATTGCAAGAGAGTAAGAGAGATTGAAAATGAGAGAGTAAGGACAGGGGAGAGAGAGATTGAGTGATTGAGAAAAAGAGGGATTGAGAGAGTAAGGAGAAAAGAAAAATAGAAGAAAAAGAAAGGGAAGTTTGAGAGAGAGAGAATTATCTCAGAAACTTTTCATAGACAGTAAGTTGTGAAGTCCTATTTTGAATTCCTCTCCTCTTTTAATTCCCATTACTTCCATCCTCATACAAGTTATCATTACCTGCCTGGACAATGTTCATTGTCTCCTGACAGGTCTTCCTGTTCTGATCCTTCTTTTATAAACTGTCTGACTCATCTTCCTTGTGTACACATTTGGATATGTCATTTTCTACTCAAAGGATTCATTGTCTCCCTGTCTGTGGGATAAAGTTCAAACATCTTAGCCTGAAAGAATCAGTTTTTAGATATAGTTCCCCAATCTAATATGTACTTGAAAAATTATTCTGTCTACAACCCAGCCAACCTAATCTGAAGACCTCCAGGGAAGAGAATTGCATTGCCTCCTGAAGTAGCCCATTCCTCTTGACGACCACTCTCATTGTTAGGAGGCTTTTCTGGACGTCAAGCTTCAGTTGGACTCTCTGTAACCTTCACACTCCTTGCTTTTAGTTCTATTCCCCTGGACTAAAGAGACAAAATTTAGCCCCTTTTCCACATGATGGCCCTTTAGATGCTTAAAGGCATCCCTCATGATCTCAACATGATGGACACAGAGTTGGGTCTTGACCCAGTCAGACACAATTATATGCCCATAAGCAAGACATTTTTAACTTCTGCCTGACTCGTTTTGCTCAATTGTAAAATCAGGATAATAATAGCACCTTCCTCTCAGAGTTACTGTGAGGATCAAATGAGATAAAAATTGTAAAGTGCTTAGCACACAGTAGGTACTTAATAAATGTTTGTTTCCTTCCTTCCTCCAGGCTAACCAAGGCCAGTTTTTTTAACTGACACTCATATGGCATGAACTTCTCCATCCTGGTGTCCCTTCTCTGGGCAATATCAATGTCTTTCCTAAAGGAGTGCCACAAGTAAACACAATAATCTTCCTAACTTCTGGAAACTGTATCTCCTTTAAAAAAACACAACATTTTTTCCATTATCCTAATCTTAAAATACACAAATTAACACCAGCATCAATTATGTGCAGAGAAGAAAAAGGACTGCAAATGAAACTACAAATATCCATTATGAACCATTTGCCCTTGAGGGGGGAAGCACATAATAAATGCAACATGTACTGCTTGTCTATGTCCCTCTCTGAACCTCCTGCTGTTCACTTCTGTGGGGTTTTTTATGTGCTTCAGTGACTCTCTTCTCTTTCTCTTTAAAAAAAAACCACCATTATTGCTCTTTCCCCTTTCAACCCCCCCAAATACTCTCCTCCAATCCAAAAAGCTCCCCCAAGACAAAAAAGCCAAAACATCACTCCCTAGTGACAAATAAAGTCAAGCAAAACAAATTCACCCAATGGCCATGTCTGAATATGTATGTTTCATTCAGCATCTTGAGTCTATCAATTCTTTGTCTGGTGGTGGAAAGCATGCAGCTATCTATGTGAATTCATATAAATCTCTCTCTCTCTCTCTCTCTCTCTCTCTCTCTCTCTCTCTCTCTCTCTCTCTCTCTCTCTC
>JAJPUD010000991.1:184044-196284 GCA_023553655.1 Myrmecobius fasciatus | reverse complement strand
TAGCCTCCTTGTCTCTGGAGCCCTCTTCTACCATCACCATTGTTCTCAAGGCCCTCCCTCTGTTTGAATCCTCAGACAATACTGTCCTGACCTATCCAAGGCAGGACTTGGAGTTGTAGATGAATTCTCAATCAATAATTAAGTGCTTACTGTTTCCCAGCACACTAAGTGCTAAGTGCTGAGGATACAAAGAAAGAATTTTTTTAAAAAGGTCCTGCCCTCAGGGAGTTTTTATTTCATTAACCACCACATAAACCAGAATGTCAAGTGGGGTTGGTACTGAAGCATATGTGGGACCCCCTTGGATCTTTAATGAGGCAGCCTGGGCTCCCATGTCAGGAATGGGGATTACCCAGCTTCCTTTTGTTTTTAGTCTTTCCCAAAAGGCCATGAGCAAATACAGCTTCTACTTATCTCAGCCTTCTGGGGCTGGGCTCTGACCCCTATTAACCTCTCTGCCCCTGGTTCCCAAAAGACCCAGCTGCCTGTCCATCTGGAACCCTACTTCTCTTTTGTACTGAGCTTTCTGAATCTCCTTTCCTATATTTCCTGACCTTCTGGATACCAGCTCTTAATGCATTCTATTTGTTCTTTAGGGTTTGTAAAGCAATTGACACGTTATTTTTTTTAAACCTCACAACAACCCTGGGATGTAGGGGCTAGCTACTATTTCCCCCATTTTACAGATAAGGAAACAAAGGCAGATAGAGTCATAACCAGTAAATGTCTGAAGTAGGATTTGAATTCAAGTCTTCCTAAATGGTCCAGTATTGCGTCCATTATGCTACCTGGTCAAGTCATTCTACAAGTGCTTGCTGAGTATCAAGTATGTGTCAGTGCTTGTGTTAGGTACTAGAGAGTTAGGTACTTTCTACTCTTTCTATAAATAGAAAGAGTAGAAAGTAGCTCCTTAATTCCAGAAGTTTGGAGTCTAGTGGGTGAAAATAACCTGTACGAAAGTCTAGTTCACTTTGTGAAAATCTCTGATGCTGTCCCAAAAGTGGACACAAGATTTCCAGGTTTGGGTTCTCTTGGACTGCCCGGTTTCATTTGTGCCAAAATGTAGGGCTGACAGTGATATATAGACACTCCTTAAGCTCACACCTCCCCAACAGCTAGGACTTGGCTCTGAACCCAGCCAGATCTGTAGAAGATAAACCATAGCTACCCTAGCAGGATGCGACAAGCTGGGCAGATGGCCCAGTGTGCGAGAAGACCTGGATTAGAAAAAAAATTAGCTGAGGGACCCCCAGAAATGCCCCTAAGTGGAGGAGGCCGAGAAGGAGAGGAGACCAAGTGACAGCAGCAACATAGAGTCCCTGAAGGGAAAAGCTACAAAGAGCCAGAAACAGCTGGTCAGGTTCAGGGCCGGGTGAATGAGCCAGGATGACAATCCTGGGGCTGACAGAGAGAGGGAGGGGAAGTGGCTGGAAATGGGGAGCCAGTGGGAGAGAGGACTTCAAAGGGTTTGGGATGGACTTGGAGAAAGGGGAAAGATGGAGAGGAGATCACATTGGCAGCAGGAGCAGTTGTTAGATCTGAGGATTAATCAGTCATTCATTCAGCAAACATGGCAGGCCAGAGGGCCAGGGGCAGCAGAGGTGAATGCAACACATCCCCTGTTGTCAAGGAGCTTATAATATGGTAATAGAAGAGAAGATACAGAAAAATCGAGTGGGTCGCTTCACGGAAGTGAAGATTGGAGAATTATTCATCCAGTATGTTGTATAGGGCAGTTAGGTGGAAGCCAGACCTAGAGTCAGGAAGACTAATTTTCCTGAATTAAAATCTGGTCTCAGACAGCTGTGTGACTCTGGACAAGTCGTGTAGCCCTATATATCTCAGTTTCCTTCTCTGTAAAATGAGCTGGAGAAGGAAATGACGAACCACTCCAGTATCTTTGCCAAAAAAAAAACCCAAATGGGGTCACCAAGAATTAGACCCAACTAAAAAATGTTGTATAGGGTGAGATGAACTGGATGACTTCTGAGATCCTTTTCTTCTCTGAGATTCCAAATGGCAAACAAATAAGCAAACTTGACAATATAAGGCAGAAGGTGAGAGGGCCATAAGAGTAGCATGGAAGATCCTATTGGTCCAAAGCAGGATCAGCTTCTTTCTGGCTAGGGACATCAGGGAAAGCTTCATGGAGGAGGCAGCTTTGTCATAGGAGGGACTTGCAGAATGGGTAGACATGGAGTGGCAAGGGCACTGTAATTGGCAGAAGCTTCCTGGAGGAAGTAGGAGGTATGTTCAGCCTTGAAGTAAGATGATTAGAATTTAGATCTTTTGAAGAACAGAAGAATAGGGATTTCCTACTTAGACAATTAGGAATATAGGAGATAAAATCAATTGAATGCAAACCAACATGCATTTAATAAGTGCTTACTATATTCCAGAAAGATAGATGCTAAGAGACGGAGACTAAGCCAGAAACTAAACAGTTCTTCCTCTCAAGGAGTTTCCATTCTAGTGGAAGCTGAGTCTCAGTCAAGGAGACCTGCAAATATGAGGAAACTGGTCTAAGGCTGAGCCTAGCATAAAATAGCAAAGGGATGACCTATATACAGATATAGGTGATACGAGGATAAATCACTTTTATCTGAGGGAAATCAAGGAAGGCTTTGTGAAAGGGGTGAGTCCAGATCTGGGACTTCAAAGCAGAGAAAGATTTTGATAAATGGTGAAGGGGAAAGGAGGGCATTCCAAGTATGGGGAATGGCCTATTTGAATGTGAGGAAGTCAAAGAGAAGAATGTAAGGGTGGGCAATCAGGGATTAAGTGGCTGCCCTATTGGGCTAATTTGTAAAATAGTATGAAACAAGGCTTAAAAGGGAATGGGGGGGGGCAGCTAGGTGTCGAAGTGGATAGAGCACCAGTCCTGAAGTCAGGAGGACCTGAGTTCAAATCTGATCTCAGACACTTAACATCCCTAGCTGTGTGACCCTGGGCAAGTCACTTAACCTCAATTGCCTCTGCAAAAAGCAAAAAAAAAAAAAAAAAAAAAAGGGAATGGGGTGGCTTAGATTGAAGAGGGCTCTGAATGCCAAGTTAATCAGTGTAGAGTTGATCCTGGAGGCAGAAACAATAGCAATTGGGAGCTACTCAAGCTTTTCAGTCCGTGGTGACAAGGTCAAACCTAATTTTAGCTGTTGTGTGAAAGATAGATAAAGATCAGAGTTTATAACCCTTTTCTGTGTGTCTGAGTTGAATTTGAACTCAGGTCTTCCAGAATGATGGCCAGAGCACTGGCCACAGTGCCACCTAGCTGTCGAGTGGTAAGATAATTATTATCAGCCCTATTTTACAAATAAGGCAACATTGGTTCAGGAGAGGGGAGATAAATGATCATTGAGTCAACTGAAAATAATACCAGATGTTTCTGGAGAAGAACATTTGTCTTTGTTCCTTCTAGGGGCTTAATATCTGTTTGTGGATTGACTACCTACATTTTCTCATTTTACTCTCCCAAGGATTCTATAAGATTAGACAAGCAAGGAGTTTTAAGGGACAGAGCACTGGATTTCAGAAAGACCCGACTTCAAATTGTACCTTAGACATTTACTAGTTATGTGAATCTCGGGGAGTTGTTTTAGCTTATTTGAGTCCCAGTTTCTTCATCTGTAAAATGGAAGGATTGGATTTGATGGTCTCTAAGGTCCCTCCCGAGCCAATGATAACAATAGTAATTGATATACGGCTATCCTTTTGCAGAATGATTTCCATACATTATCTCTATTGAAACAACAACTCTTTATGGTGACACAAGTATCTGCCTAGAGGCAGCTAGGTGGCAGAGAACCTGGATTCAGGAAGACCTGAGTTCAAGTCCAAACTCTGACACTGGCTATGTGACCCTGAATAAGTCACTTACTCACTGTCTGCCTCAGTTTCCTCACCTGTAAAATGGGGATAATAATAGTATCTACTTCCCAGAGTTGTTTTAGGATCAAATGAGAAACCATTTGTAAAGCACTTAGCACAGTGTCTGGCATATAGTAGGCACTTAGTAAATATTTCTTTCTTTGTGACTCTTCATGATCCTTTTTGGGATTTTCTTTTTTTTAAATTAAAGCTTTTTATTTACAGAACATACAAGTGATTTTTCTACATTGACCTTTGCAAAAAAAAATTTTTTTTGTTCCAAATTTTTTCCCTCCTTCCCCCATCCCCACCCCTAGATGACAGATAATCTAATACATGTTAAATATGTTAAATTATATATTTCTTAACAAAGATGCTGGGGTGGTTTGCCATTTCCTTCTCCAGCACATTTTACAGATGAGGAAACTGAGGCAAACAAGTGACTTGCCCAGAGTTACACAGCTAGTAAGTATGTGAGGTCAGATTTAAATTTATGAAGACAGGTCTTCTCAATTCCAAGCCCAGTGGTCTGTATACTACGGCACCACCTAGCTGTCCTTCTTTTTACTAAAATCCTCATTTTACATGACTGACATGAGCAAGCTGTAAACATCTAACAAATAAGAAATAATGGAGTAAGCTCAGAGTCACAGATGTCACCAATGAGACGTGTGAACAACAAAGATGATGGGTTGGGATAAATGTTGCCATTGGAGTTACTCCAGTAACATCTTCTCAATGTCAAGCTACAGTTGCAGTAGACATGGCAGGAGACCCTTTTGTGGCGGAAGCATGGAAAAATATGGATGGGAGATGGTCTGGCCAGGTGAAGTGCATAGGGTGATTATCAATACTGATCCAGTCACAGATTACTACTGTATTTGACAAAGAAGGAAACTGAGGCTCTGAAGCTGAATTCACAAAGGCTGGTCCACACAGGCAATAAGTGTCAGACGAGACTGAAACCCAGGTTCAATGTTCTATCCACTATACCTGAGCATAGTGTTCTATCTCCCTATGCCCAAGCTGGAAAGGACCTCATTGGTCACTTAATCCAAACAGAAGGGGAAATTTAGCACCTGAGAATGAAACTGACCTGTGCCAAGGCCCCATGGTAGATTAGGTGGCAGAAATACACCTTGAGCCCAGGTCCCCTAACCCATCCTTTGGTGGCTGTGACTGACTGTGGCAGATCTTTGTCTGAGCAGGGTCCTCAGGAGGGGCTGAGGTGAGAGACTGGATTGGGGTGTCCCTTTCGACAGGATTAAATGGCAGACAATTTCCATGCTAATGCATGCAGTTCCCTTCTTTGGTTCAGATCTTCGTGGAGCAGCTTTAATTCCTCTCAGATCCTGAATAGTGACTCAGAGTTAAAGGGGCAGTTAATATAATCCGTTGGAGAGGGGGAAAAATCCAATTTACAGACTTATTTAGTGGCACCTTTTGTAATTGATTCTCTCAGGAAAGAAATACCGATTAAAGCCAATCTCATCACCACGGCAACCATGAGCCTTCTCCTCCCTTCTCCAAAGGCTCAGAGGAAAGCATAAAGTACCAAAAAGACCTGGAGACAAGTCTGCCTGGTAACAGCAGGCTGGGGGAGGCAGGCAGTGGACTCCGCACCCAGCTCTCTTCCTGTGGCCTGACTGCTATGACTACTTCATCACAACTACAAGTGTTTATTTCAACAGCATCCATTAAGTATCTACTACATACCAGGGACTATATTAGGTGCTAGGGATACAAATCAATCAATCAACAAGCAACTATTAAGCACCTATATGTGCCAGGCATTTGCTAGATGCTGGAGATATACGTTAACCAAATTAAAAGCATTTATTAAACACCTTCTCTATGCCAAACTCTTCCTTCTCCTTCCCTTTCCTTGAGAAGACCAGCAGTTTGATATAGATTATATATGTGCAGTGATGTAAAGCATTTCCATACTAGTCGGGTTGCAAATGAAAATGCAGGCAAAAAAATCAAGAATAATTTTTAAGTATGTCTTGGGGCAACTAGACAGACCATCGGCCGAGGAGTCAGGAGGATCTGAGTTCAAATGTGACCTCAGACACTTAATATTTACTAGTTATGTGACCCCAGCCAAGTCATTTAACTCCAATTGCCTCACCCCTCCAAAAAAAAAGTATGTTTCAAATCATCCTCAGATTCCATCAGTTTTTTTCTCAAAATGTACATAGTATTTTTCTTCAAAAGTATCTCAGGATTATCTTCGACAAGCAATCAAACACCTACTATGGCCGGACATTGTGCTGAGTGCCCAGGGATGCAAAGACAGAATTGAAATAGTCCCTGACCTCAAAGAAGCTGATATAATCACACAGGACTTTAGGGTTGAAATGAAGCCTTGGCAGCCATCTAAGTTCACTTATACCCAAAAGATTTCTTACTACAACAAATTGGGAAAAAGTCTTCATTTACAGCACTCAGTGTGGGGGAACCCACTACCAAGAATCAGTTTCAATTTCTAAGTTTCCTCAAGTGTAACAGAAAGAGGAAAGAGAAGGGTTGACTAAGATGACTTTTATGTTTACTTTCAGCTCTAA
This sequence comes from Myrmecobius fasciatus, assembly GCA_023553655.1. Taxonomy (NCBI): domain Eukaryota; kingdom Metazoa; phylum Chordata; class Mammalia; order Dasyuromorphia; family Myrmecobiidae; genus Myrmecobius; species Myrmecobius fasciatus. The sequence continues at coordinate 189,853 of JAJPUD010000991.1, read as the reverse complement.
ATTGATAAGCCTATGGCCTTCTGGGATAGGTCATTCCACTTATGAATCACTCTAATTTTTTTTACTTGTTTCATCTGGTTTTAAACATTTTAATTGATGTCTTTTGATTCGACACCCTCTCTGGTTCTAAATCTCTCTCTCTTCTCACTCCCTTACACAGAAAGCCATCCTTTATAAAGAACAACATCAAAAAAAATTCTGGAAAATGAACTCAGGTACCAACAGAATCTGACATCAATAGTTACATTTCACACCATAATCTCTAACATCTGAAAAAAGGCGGGAGGGAAGTGTATTTTCTTATCGTTAATTTGGACTCAAACTTGCTCATTATGAATCTTTTTGTATTTCAATTATATTTTATTTTCAGCTTTGAATTCTCTCTCTCTCATTTCCATTAAGAAAGCAAGAAAATAAAATCATTACAAACATGTATAGTCAAGCAAAACAAATTCCCACATTAGCCAGATCATTATAATTATACAAGCAGTTGTTAAAAAGTTTTTTTTTCCTGCATCAAGCCTAATTCAGTCTCTTGGCATCTTCCCCCAACTGTTTCTGGATCTATTCTCTAGAGCCACAGAACAACATCTCTCTTCCTATCATAAGAGTTACAACTGACTATAATAATCAACAGACTAGCTAGAGAACTAGTAATCTGTAATTAGTAATCTTCTGATTCTATCAGTTGTTCTATTAGTTATTACTTCCAAATTCATGTCTTCTGCAAATTTGATCAATAGATGCTTTTACTTACAAGTCTCTGATACATAACAAGGCAAAAAATTGTCCTGTGGCATTCCCACAGAAGCAGCTGGATGGTACAGTTTGGCTTAGAGTTATAAAGACCTGAGTTCAAATGTAGTCTCAAACACTTACTAGCTAACTGATCCTGGATAAGTCACTTAACTTGTTTGCCTCGAAGTTTCCTCATTTACAAAATGGAACTAATAATAGCATCTACTTCCCAGGGTTGTTGTGAGGATCAAATGAGATAATGTTCATAAAGCAGTTGGCACAGTGCCTATGTATGAAGTGCTTTTCTGAAATCAATCTGCTCATTTCTTACAGAACAATAAAATTTATGGAAATATGTTTTATGTGATCATGCATATATCAAATTGTTTATCATCTTAGGGAGGGAGAGAAAGCAAATTGGGAACTTAAAATTTTATTTTAAAAAAACGTTAAAAATTGTTTTTACTGTCAAATTGGAGAAAAAGCCTATAATTTAATTTATATAATTTATAAGCAATTTAATAATTGCTGGTTGCTTGATTTGACGTTAATCAACAAATATGAGGTGTGTTGAATGGTCCCCCCACCAGAAAGTGGACTGTTCAGGACTGAAGAAGTCAGCCTTAATGATCTGTTCAATAAACATTTTCATGTTCCCATTCTGTGGGGAGAACTGCCTAGTGCTTCCTATCTGTTTAAGCTGATATCTACACTATTACCAAATTAGAGAGAGACAGAGAGTAGAAAGAAGATGGAGAGATGGAAGGGATGCCAGATCACATCTAGCCCAGCCTCTTAATTTTACAGAGGAATAAACTGGGGCCACAGAGGCAGAATTAGAATGTGAGTAAAGTTCTGTCACTTGTTCAGTGTTTCTGGTTATAAGACTTGGGTTCAGGTTCTGGCTCTGTGGTCTTACAAATTAAGCTCTTTGAGCTTTCCTCATTCATAACCTGAGGAGGTTTGACTGTGATTTCCAAGCTTCTTTTGAGCTTGAAGTCCTATGAGGGACAGAAATGGGCCAACTATGGACAAGGCCTTCTGTTCATAAGGCCTCCCTGGCTGCTACTGGTACAGATGCCAGATAGTTTCCAGGGATCAGTATGTGGCAAAGCTCAAAGCTGACGATAGAATTAGGGTATCTGTGGACTGGCGAGTCCGGGGGACTAGGGAGGCTGGGAGATAGAATAGCTATGTGGCCCTCTCCAGGTCATTGTGTGGGGAAGTTATAGCTGCCTCTCTGGTTGGCCTGCTCAGGTAGCCCTTATGAGGACTTTAAATAGAGAGAGCTTCACCTGAAAACAGGAGTCACTTATGCATATATGCTCTGAGTGTAGGAGGAGCTCCCGGGTCCTTCATCCAACCTCCTACACACTGAATGGTGAGGAGCACAGGGTCAAGCATGGGTAGTCATTCTGGGAAGGCCCTTACTGCCTTGGGCAGCAGCAGCCCACCTGGAAGCCCTCACCCACCAGTGGCTGGGCTAGATTGGGATAATAGGAGGATAGAAGTGATGGGCAGAGGCACTAGCCTATCCCTCCCACAGCTGGGAAACTCCAAAATTCCACCTGCTCATTGCATGAATCCCCCTTCTCTCTCCCAGCTGTCTACTCAGATATTTCATCTCTCTAAGCCAGCCTGCTTAATATCCCAGGTGACAAACCATGCTGGCTCCCAGACATGTATCAGCTGCCAGTTATTGGGGATTGGGGAGATGGATGGGCCCTGCCTGGCAAGGAAGAGCTCAGGGCTCACTAAATCTCCAGGAAGCAGTTTTACTACCACAAGTGGCTGACAGGCTGCTGGGCCATGGTGCCCATGAGCCAAATTCAGGCAACAGGCCTAGTCGGAAGAGAACGGACAGGCTGCTCTGGGGTCTGGGCTGCCTCTGAGGTCAAACTGCTGATTAACTTCCTAAAGGGAACTGCACCCCAGCCTTTCTACACCAGCCGGTTAAAGAGGCACAACAACAATAATGAAGATAATGAGGAGACAGTGTTGACACAGTAGATACTGTCCCCATCCTCCTGTCTGTTATCAGTTGTCCCAAAGTCTCGGGCTATAAGTCTCCAGAGGATAACCTTCTAGCCCAGCACTTTTATCCAATTATAAAAGACCATTATTTTATCTACCTCTGCAAGAATCTCAGCACGTTAAATAGAAAAGATGAACAGCAGGGTAACGGATGTTTTTATCTTAGAAAAGGTGAGATGAGCAAGATAATGACAATAGCAATAAAAGCTGATAAGCCCGTAGAACTTTCCACACATTACCTAATAACAAAACTGTAGAGTATTATAGTTATTATTATTCCCATTTTATGGATAAGGAAACTGAAACCCAGAAAGAGAAATAACCACCTTTGATCATATGGCTACTAAGTATCAGAAGTGGGACTGGAATTCAGCTCTTTCCATCGGATCTCATGTCCTCTTCATTGCCTAATAATGTGGCACAAACATTCATGTATCCTGTTTCCTAGTGATGATTCAGAGCAAACTAATTTGCATCTCCAGCCTCTGGACCTTTACGCCCTTCTAATTCATTGCTATGCCTGATCAATCTGATCCTCCCCCTGGTCTATCATGTCCAATCAGCCCCTGGTTTCAGCCACTGTTGCAAACACTGGAGTCATGGCTTTTTCCAAATACATCTCTCCACCCTCAACTACCTCTTGTCTACCATGGGATGGATAAGGCTAGGGCCAACGTTAGCTGGTGTCTGTTTTTTTTTTTTTAATACAACTGAGAACAGGTGGTGAAAGTGACCTACTTACCTGTTCTCACATCAGAAAACACACTGAGTGGTAGATGCTCTAAGTGAGGTGCTGGCAGATATTCAGCAAGAGATATCCAACAGGAATTTTAAAATGAATCCTAGAAAAGACACCAGAGAGTGTCTAGCCTAAGCCACAAGTGCCAAGGAGTACTGACTATGCCATCCCCAACAAGTAGATCCTTCAGGCTCTGCTGGATAATCTCCAGTGAGGGGGACTGACTGACCTCCCCAAGCAGCCTACTAGACTCTGGGGAAAGATCTAATCGTCAAGGAGATTTTCCCGACCTCACACCTAAACTGTCTCTTTGCAACTTGTAACTCTTCCTCCTGATTCTTCTCTCTGGTGTCAAACAGAATCAGTCCTTCAAAACACTCCCAGAATAGATGATAATAACAAATGCTTAATGATAAAAATAATGCTTAATCAGCAAGTATAATAAATGTTTGTCGATTGGCTGATTGGATGGGATTAAAGCGGAGAGGAGAGATTGCATCTGGAAATCAGCTGCATAGATTGAAAACTGAAATCTTCGTTTGGAATGGATGAAAAAAGAGTATCAAAGAGAATCAGACCACAGACAGGGGGAGCTGGGGAGAGGACATCTGGCCCTTAGGGGAGAGAGGATGACCCATAATGGTGGGACCCAGCTGAGAGCCACAAAACTGGAGAAGACAAGGGAGGAGAGGGTCTGGAAAACTTAGAGCAGTCATGCTGGACAAGGACAGGGAAAAGATTCCTGGATTTGGTGCTTGGGAGATCACAAATAACTGGACAAAGAGGGACTTCTATAGTATGCTGGAGCAGAAGTCCCATCTCAAGATAGTAAGGAGTGACAGATATTGGGAGCTAGAGACAGCAAGGAGAGAACAACTTCCTTAGCCACGGGAGCCTGAGCAAACTAACATTTTCGCTTCCTCATCTATAAAATGGGAATAATCCCAGAATCTATTATTATAGTGAAGATCAAATGAAATGACTTATGTAAAATGGGGGTTCGAATCCAGAAGACTGGAGATGAAATATATCACTTACCTCCTGCCAGAGAGGAGATGATGGTTTATTTAAAATGCAAAGAGGGACAGACATTTTGCGGTATGGCCGATGAGGGAACTTGCTTTGTTGGACTATCTATACTTGTTTATGATGAGAGTTTTTTTCCTGTTCATTTGAGGGTTCAATTTCCCATTCAAGATGTTCAAGAGTGAAAAGGATAGATTATAAGTGCATCTAAAAATAAAAAATTGAATTCCCTTTGAAGAAATTATATATGAATATTTTAAAACCATATATGCATATATGCATACACATATATTTATACATATATTCACAAAGAAAGACACACCCACAAGTGCTGAAAGTGACTTGTAGGGCAGCTAGGTGACACAGTGGGTAGAGCAACTGGTCCTGGAGTCAGGAGGACATGAGTTCATATCTAGTCACAGACACTTATTAGATGTATGAGTTTAGGCAAGTCACTTAACTCCAATTACCACCCCCATCCTCAAAAAAGAGAGTGACTTGTCCAGAGTCACACCGCCAACAAATGTCAAAGGCAGGAATTGACTTCAGTTCTTCTTCTGTCCAAGCACTATTATTTCTTCTCAGTAACAATACTAGATACTGTCACATCAAGGTTTGCAAAGAATTTCACCTACATTTTCTCATTTGAGGTTTACAATAAAACTTCTCCCTGGCTAAAAATCAAAGCGGATAGGCTGCTGGACTTTACAGTCAGGGATACCTGAACTCATGTTGTCTCAGTCATTTTACTAGCTCTATGACCCTGAGTAATCCAATTTAGCCTCTCTCAGTCTTAATTCCTCATCTGTAAAGGGGAGATGATAACAGGATTTACTTCACAGGGCTATTGTAAGGATTTATTAAGATAATGGGGCACTAGATGGCTGGGTCTGCAATAGGCAAGACTCATCTTCATGAGTTCAAATCTAGCCTCAGACATGTGTTAGCTGTGTGACCCTGAACAAGTCACTTAAGTTTGTCTCAGTTTCCTCACCCTTAAATCAGCTAGAGAAAGAAATGACAAATTACTCCAGTGTTTCATCACAAAACCCCCAAATGGAGCCACAGTTGGATGTGACTGAAGAATAAAGAAAATAAATAGGCAAATCTTAGAGCCTCTGAGACAATATTAGTTCTTATGATTTCCTTTCCCTGTGCAGGCTGCAGTCTACCTCACTCTCTTGTGCAGTCTTCCCTAACTCCATTCTGGTGGTTCCACCAGACCGTGTGTGTGTGTGTGTGTGTGTGTGTGTGTGTGTGTGTGTGTGTGTG
>JAJPUD010000991.1:135469-178031 GCA_023553655.1 Myrmecobius fasciatus | reverse complement strand
AAAGAAAAGAAAAGAAAAGAAAAGAAAAGAAAAGAAAAGAAAAGAAAAGAAAAGAAAAGAAAAGAAAAGAAAAGAAAAGAAAAGAAAAGAAAGGTAGGGTAAAGCCAAACTGTGGACAGCCTTGAATACCAGAGGAAGGGGTCTGAATTTTACACAACAGATCATAAGGAATCACTGGTATTTTTTTAAAAGCAAAATAACAATAATAATTATAATGACAACTGTCATTTATATAGAACTTTCAAATTGGCAGACTACTTGGGAAAACACAGCGTTCAGTAAAAGACCAAATTTTGGGGAACATTTTCTCTTGTTTCATTTAAGTCGTATTAATACCCTACAAAGTAGAAGTTATAGGTATTTGTATCCTCATTTGATAGGTGAGGATAACTTCAGATAGGTTAAGTCACTTGCCCATGGTCACACAGCTAATAAATGATAGAGAAAGGATTTGAATTTGGGTTCTCAACTCCAAATCCAACACTCAAACTCCTTCACCAAGGGCAAAGGAATGAGCAGACTGATACTCAAGGAAGAAGACGCAGGCAATGAGATGAAAGATACACCAGACGCAAGAGAGGACAGAAGCAGAAATTCCTGTTAGGAAGCTCCTGCAATAGTCCAGGTAGGTGGAATCAGGAGGAGCACCTTGGTGGTGGCAGTGGGAATAGGGACAATTGAGAGCAAATAATCCCTTGGAGAAAGAATCCTCATCCCTCTTACAGAAAAGCCAGAAAGAAGGTCACTGGAGTCTAACTGAGATTTTCATCCACCTGTCTGTGTTACGAGTCATTAGTTATCCTTGTAGCTTTAGAGCTGAGTACAGTGTCTGCACCTAGTAGGCATTTAATAAATACTAATGGATTGGTGCCACTAAGTTCCTGCTAATGCTGCAGACTTCCTTATGGGAGGATGGGCCAACTCAGAAGCCTGGGAAATTCCCTTTGAGACTTATTGGCAGCAAATGACCCTCTCTCTAATGAGAGAGGGTTTATATATATATATATATAAACCAGAGGCTTCCATCATAAAACACAATCAATTGGCAGTCCAAGCCAATTGTGTCCCTGCCTCTGTTCTCATCTGGCTGGAAGAGAGCTGATATGGAAGGGGGCAGGTTGGAGGTGAGGGACCCTGCAGCTTTTTCCACTTAGCTTCAAGGGTTCTTTCACAGGTTCATAAGGAGGGTGGTATTGAAGCTGTGGAGTGGATATGTGTTCTTTAGGGGTGTTCCCTTCAGAACCTGGGTAAGTGATTCTCCCTGAGAAGGAAAGCCCAAACACCTCAGCCTGGAGTTGGGGTTCTGCCTGCAAGGCTGTCCAGATCTGCAGAGGGTCGGTCCGGGAACATTACTGGTAAATGCCCAGACCAGTTTGAGAGTGGGGGAAGATTCACTGGGGGGAAATAATCTGCCTCTCTTCAACACCGTGCCACAGGAACACAGAAAAGGGAAAAGGAGAGCCTGGCTTCTGCTGCCTCCCACTCCTTGGAATTTATTTTTATTGAGTGTATTTTTATTGGGTGGCATCTGGAATCAAACATGGGCCTGCTCTTGCCAACTCTACTGTGCTGGGCTTAGAGCTATCCAGATGCAGAGAGAAAAATCCTCTTCTAGAACACTAACAGAAAGGGGGGAAAGGGAACAGGCTAAGCTGGCAACATTCATTGTGAGCAAATCATTCCTCACTTTGGACCTTCTTTCTCATCTACAGAGTGAGGGGGTGAGATTAGATTATTTTTAGGACTCCTCCCAATTCTGACATTCTCTGTTCTAAGATCCCTCCCAGTTCTGACATTCTGTGTTCTAAGATCCCCTCCAGCTCTGACATTCTATGTTCTAAGGCTCCTCCCAGCTCTGACATCTTTGCTCTAAGGGCCCTTACACCTTTGACATTCTGTGTTCTAAGTTCCCTCCTAATTCTGACATTTTTTTGCCTTCAGATTCTTCTCAGTTGACATTTTATGTTCCATGTTCTCTCACAGCTTGAACATTCTTTTTTTCTAGTTCCCTCCTAGCTTTGACATCTTGTGTTTCTAGGTCTTAGAAATAGAGACATTCTCTAGTTGATGCTTCCTTCCATTTCTGACATCCTGTGTTCTAAGCTCCCTCCCAGCTCTGATATTTTGTGTTATTCTGTGATATCTCCATTCTAACATCCTGAGAATCGATCTTGAAGATTCATTCCAATTTATTCTAAGTCTATTTTAAAGTTAGGAGTCATTAATGAATTCTAATGTTAGGGACTCACAGTGAATCAAGAGGTGGGCAGATGCTCGTGCCCTTCAAGGGCTTACGATTTAATAGGGATGGGACAAAACATGGCCCTCCATTCTTCTTCTCTCAATTGCTTCTTAGCTCTTTGCCATCTGACTTTGCATCTCTGATGCCCATGACCACCCTCTCTATCTGATGCTCTCTTTTCTCTAGGCCTCCTTGGCTCTGTTCTCTTGGTTCTCTTAGTATTATTCCTTCTCAATCCAGTTTGTTGGTTCATTCTTAATATCACACTCCCTACTTGTGGAGGTCCCTCAGGGATCTATTCTGTGCCCCCTTCTCTCTCCCCTCTCTTGCTTCATGACCTCATTATGGTCATCTTTTATGCAGATGTTTCTCACATCTACAGATCCACCCTTCATCTCCCTTGTACACCACTCCCCTCATCACCAACTGCCTATCAGACAGCTTCAACTGACTATTCCATTGTCATCTCACACTTGCTCCATCCAAAGCAGAATTCATTATATTTTTCACAAAGCAAAATCACTTCTCTTCTTAACTTCCCCAATTCTATGGAGGGCTCTGCCATCCTACCAGTGTCCCACATTTGCAACTCATGTTATCCTTGACTCCTCAGCTCTCATCCATCTCCCCTTTTTCAGAAGCTGCCAGATTCTGCCATTTCTATCCCCCCAACATCTCTGGGAGAGTCCTCTCCTCTGCACTCACACAGTTACTGGTCTAGTACAAACCATCATTATCTTCCTCTAGGATAACTCCAGTAGACTTTTAACTAGTCTCTGCCCACTCCAACCTGTCCTTCACTCAGCTCCCCAAGTGATTTTCTGATCTGATCACATTACTCTTCCTTCCTACTCAATAAACTTCAGTGACTCCCTATTACCTCCAGGCCAAATATACACCCCTCATTTAGTATTTAAAGTTTTCCACAACTTGATCCAATTACCTTTCCAGACTTGTTACACATCACCACCTTTTCATGGACATCAGATTCCAGCTTAACTAGCCTTCTTACTATTCCTTATAAGTGATACTCCATCTTCTACATTAGTGACTTTAAATTGGAAGTACAGAAAGAAGTATTTGTTAAGCATCTACTATGTGCCAGGCACAATGCTAGGGGTTTTACAAATATTATCTCAATAATAATCTCTCAAGAGATGGTACAATGGATAGAGTACCAATCCTGAAGTGAGGACCTGAGTTCAAATCTGACCTCGGACACTTAACACTAGCTGTGTGACCCTGGGCAAATCACTTTACTCTATTTGCCTCCATTTCTTCATCTATAAAATGAGCTGGAGAAGGAAATAACAAACCACTTCAGGATCTTTGCTAAGAAAATCCTAAATGGGATCTCATTCAGACTTGACTGAAAAACTACTGAACAACAAACATAGTAAACAGTTAATAAGCACAGTAATAGGTTCTTGTTGATTGATTGATGAGTGATAAATAAATAACATTAGCAATTCCCCCTCATGGAACACTTTGCAATTTATAAAGCCAGGGCACATTTGGAGTAGCATAAGTATTATCATTTCTATTTAACAGATAAATATATTCAAATAAATTAGATGTTACCCCAAGTCACGCAATTCATAAGTTTTAGAGCTGGGAATTCTCAGTCCAATTCTCTTTCTATTATATCCCCTTGCCGCTCCATAGAATACAAATACTTATAATAATCTAGTTACATAGAATCCGAGACCTCCAGAGCTGGAAGGGACCAGAGAAATCTTCTATTTCAGGTGTCATTAACCCCTTTTTTGTGTCTTGGGCCCCCCTCTGGCAGTCCAGGAAAGCACACAGACTTCTCAAAATCATGTTCGATTCTTCATTGAAGGAAATGCTGAATTTCAGTAAGAGTACCACTGGGAACAAACTAGCAAGAGAGTTATCGTTTGTCCTTCATTCTCAAGAAGGACCATGACATCAGGGAGATGATGCCATGACATGAAAGTAAATTGGATTTAAGAGAGGGAGTGCTGTGCAAGGTCACCTGCCTCACTTCCCCCTTCCAGAGCCATCTGAGTCCAGTGGCAAGATATAGATCAAGATGACTTGAGGAAGCCCTGGATGAAATGGGAGACACTGCCCTTTTTGAGCTAAGGTCTTCAACAGATCTCAGTTTAAATGAGGCCATAAAAAGAGTTAGAGCTGAAAGATATTTACAGAGATAATGACTGAGCTATGTGAAAGCCTTATAGAACAGATACAGAGTGGCTGGAGCTGTTCATGTCCTGAAACCTGATCCGGCGCAGTTACATTTGTATCTCTGTCTCTGTTTCTGTATCTCCTTCTCTCTTTCTTTCATTCAGGGAGCGGGTGATAAAGATAAACTCGAAACAATCATGGAAGGCCACAGAACCCTAATTTAATAAAATATTCCTTCTAACCAGACGCTCTCTCGTTACTTCACTGCCAAAGGATCGTAACCATTGGTTGCCAGGCTTAACCTGATTGTGGTTCTGGGAAGCAGTGGTCTATCTGGAATGAGCTCAGAAGAGAAGGAAGAGGATGCTGGGAGGACTGGACTCATGCCATACAATTAGCTGAAAGAAGGAGGGAAGTTTAGGCTTGGGAAGACTCATGGGCAGGAGGGCAGGGGAGTTGGCTCCTGGTATTTAAGAGGGCTGTCATTGAGAAGATGGATTGGACTCATTCTGCTTGGCCCCAAAGGGCAGAACGAGCAGCAATAGGTGGATGTTGAAAAGAGGTAAAATTTTGACTCAACAAAAGAAAAATTTCCTGACTTTGCTGACACCGGAAGCAACCTCTTGGGCTCCAGTTTCAGCTTTTGTGGAACAGGGCCAGGCAGCCAGATGGACATCCAGTGGTGTCTAATGGGGGATCCAACTCTTCAAAGCATTCTGAACAGAAGGGATTCTTCCTTCTCGAGATGAAGGTTTTTTAGGGCCCCAGAGGCACATGTGAAACAGTATTACATATACCCAAAGTGTGGGGGGGGGAGAGAATTTTCTGCTGAAGTCCATGAATTCAGAGCTGATTTGGGCTCTAGGCTAGGACTGCACCACTGAAGGTAAAGATAGGCAGAGTGAGGCACAGGGGAGGTTGATCCAGCCCATTCCGACCTAGCACCATTTATGAAGATGTCTACATTCAACCTGGCAGTCGTTCATGCATAGCAATGATTGGCGGTGGGAGGAAAGTACTGAGAAAGAAATTAGTCTGCAGTTTAAACCTGAAGAGCTATTCAATTCTATATCTTGGGCTTATAACTCGATCCATTGGTAAGAATTTTAAAGGAACATCATTATGTGTGTATATGTGTGTGTCTGAATATAACTTTTTAGTTTGTTAATATAACTAAAATTTTATAAGGCACTCCAAAATTCTTAGTGTTTGAAGTTTATTCCAACTTATTCAAAATTAAAATGACTCTAAGGCTTTGGGGATACTCTGCATAATATTTTAAAGTTTGTAGAGTATTTGATATTTGAATCTTACACTACTTGAGCTGTAGTTGTTAGCCCATTATACAGATAAGGAAACTGAGGCTCAGTGATATTAATAGTAATAAATAGCTAGGACTTATATAATGCTTTAGATGTTTGCAAGACCCTTTATAAATGTTATTTCATTTTGTCTTTACAACAAGCTTGGGAAGCAATGGCTATTACTGGCTCTATTTTACACATGAGGAAACTGAGGCAGGTAGTGGTAGTGGTTAAGTAACTTGCTCAGAATCACACACCTAATAAGGGTCTAAAACCACAATTGAACTGAGACCTTCCAGACTTTGGATCTTGTGCTCTAATCACTGCATCATGTAGCTGCCTCTTCCTTAAATGAATTGCTCATCCCAGATCACAGAAATAGCAGACTGAAGAGTAAGGATTTAAAAATCCATCTTTATGATTCTGACTTTACTACATACTTATTCTCTCTCCAAATAATCATGCACATTATTTATTCATTTACATGTTAAATACAGCCAAATGGTTGCACTTGGAGTCTGAAAAACCAAATACTTGCTATTTCTCTTTGCCTCAATTTCCTCATCTGCAAAATGGAGGTAATAAAAGCACCTGCCTCCCAGATTTGCTGACTATTAATGTTACAGAATCTCAATTTCCCTGTCTGTATAATGTATAATCTGTATAATGTACAGAATGAGTGGTATAAATTCAAATATCAAATACATTACAAACTTCAAAGTATTATATAGAGTGTCCCCAAAGTCTTAGAGTCATTTTAATCTTGAAAAAGTTGGAATACCAAGAAACACCAAGAATTTGGGGGAATTTTCAGTAATTTGTAAATTTCAGTTATATTAACAAACTAAAAAGCTATATTCAGAGAGGCACACATACAGGACAAAATGAAATAATAGTTGTGAAGTACTTTGTAAACCTTAAAATAATATATAAATGCTAACTATTGTTGTTGTTGTAGATTTTATGCCTCAAGTCAAGTACAATAAAAACTTCTTGAGGGCAGTCACTGTTTTTAGCTTTGTCTTTCAATTTCCAGCACAATGCCTTGCACATAATAGGTATATAAAAATGCATGTTGTAATGGATTGAAATTAGACCTATCCCAAAGTAGAATGGTCTATCTCTGAAGATGGCAGACTCCTTTTTACTTTTTTTTTTGGTTCAGTTGTTTTACAGTCATGTCTGGTTCTTAGTGATTCCACTTGGGATTTTCTTTTTTTCTTTTCTTTTCTTTTTCTTTTTCTTTTTCTTTTTCTTTTTTTTTTTTGCTGAGGCAATTGAGGTTAAGTGACTTGCCCAGGGTCACACAGCTAGGGAATATTAAGTTTCTGAGACCAGATTTGAAACACTTGAGGTTTTCTTAACAGAGATACTAAAGTGTTTGCCTTTTCCTTCTCAGCTCATTTTACAGATGAGGAAATCAAAGCACACCAGGTGAAGTGACTTGCCCAGGGTCACACAACTAGAAAATGTCTGAAGCCAGATTTGAATTTAGGAAGAACAGGCGTCTTCCTAATTCCAGGCCTGGTTCTCTATGCACTTAGCTGCTCCCATCACTGGAAGTCTTCAAGCAGAAACCAGAAAAGCATATATTGGAGATATTGAGAGAGGATTCCCAGACCAGTCCAGCCTGGACTACATGGTTTCAGAGATCTCTTTTATCTCACAGATCCTGAAATTCTAGCATTTTGGATGGCTGATGGAAAACTTAGACTCTTTTAATGATTTGGATTTGATGATTTTGATGGCTTGGGAACACATAAGGCCACACACAATTTTCTGTATGGATACTGTGAAGGCAGATCAACTTTTTGATAGTGGGCACTGAACAAATCTGGAGACCCCATCTGTGTGTCCTTGGAAAAGTCCCCAGAAGATGCTGTTGTCCCTGCTAAAGCCTCTGTAAACCAGACAGCATCTAAGGGAACCACCACTGCCAGAGATAGGAGGCTTCAAAGTGAACTTGTCATTCTTAGAGAGCTTTCTCTGGCTACTGGCCTGGAAACTTCTCCAGATGTCCTGGCATAAATGTCCATGCTGGGAGTTCAAGTCAGATCAATGCCATTTCAAAGTCAGCCCTATCTACCCCAGGCCAGACAGAAGACTCCAGCAACTTCTTTGAGAGGCATAGAGGATGCTAAACAGTGGTCAATGGAGAAATGACCTCCCTCTGTCTCCAGTCTGTATGAGGTAGACATTTGCTTGAACAGCAAGACTCCTCAATCGACTTCATGGACTATCTTGCTCATGCATCAATTAGGAATTGGCAGCCAGCTCTGGGAGTGAGAGACGAGCATGGGAGTCACAGAATGGCAAATTTCAGAGTTGGAAAGGAACTCACAGAATATCTAGTCCAACCAAAACCCAAAGCAAATTACTTAGTCAATAAACATTTATTATGTGCCTACATATATCCTAGCATGTGACCTCTTACTTGGGGTTCAAAGTCACCCTGTGATATAGGGAGCTTTTCTAATAATAACTAATATTTCTAAAGCTATTTAAGGTTTAAGCTTTGCCTTATTCAATCCCCAGGAGATAGGTGTTATTTAAAGATGAAGAAACTGAGCATCAGAGAAGGGAAGTGACATGCCTCGGGTCAAAGAACTAGTAGTATTTCAAGGTAGGATTTGAATTCAGGTCTTTCTAACTACAAGTCTGACACTCTCTCCATTGTATATTCTTTTTCTTTTTTTGCTGAGGCAATTGGGCTTAAGTGACTTGTCCAGGGTCACACAGCTAGGAAGTGTTAATTGTTAAATGTCTGAGGCCAGATTTAAACTTAGGTTCCCCAGATTTCAGGGCTGGTACTCTATCCACTATTCCACCTACCTGCTCTTCCATTGTATATTCTTATCTACATTTTACAAATGAGAAAATGGAAACTTAGAGAATTAAATTCACAGAATTTATTTATAAACTAAATATTTATTAAATAATACATGCCATTTATTATTAATAATAAATGTTATTTGTTATTGCTATGTGCTACACACTGTGCTAAATGCTGGGGATACAAATTATTCATAGTAAGTAATAGAGCTGGGACTCAGTTCCAGGTCCTGTGAGAAGCAGTGTGGTGCACTGGGTGAGGTTCTAAACTATTTTTACTAACTGTGTGGTCTTAGGTCAGTTCCTTTCTCAAGGCCTCAGTTTCCTTATACAGAAAACAAGAAAGTTAAATTCATGGTTCTCTAAGTTCCCTTTCAGGGACAAATTTCTGCTCTTCTGACTTAATCCCAGCACATTTTTTCCTTGGAATTTCCCTGCTTCTGCCTTACAGGAACAGTCTATTTGATTCACGATTTCAGCTTCCTTTACAAGTGATATCCTGCGTGGAAAATTATGGTATCTTTCACACTTCTAATGGACTTTTTCTGTCAGAAGCAGGTTTGTGTTGTATAAATGGCCACCAAGGAGAAATTCTGTGCCTTCCCTTCTGGTGATAGACAAATTGCAAAGGCCTGATAGGCAGCATCTTGCGGCATTGGGGCGGGGCTTTTGGGCATCTCTGCCTGTGCCCCAGGAGCAGCCAGCTCTTCATATAGCATTTCCTAGAAGACAGGAAAGGCTGACTTTAGGCAAACTCACAGATAAGTTCACAATATCACCTCTGCCCCAAAGGCCTTCCTTCCTGACCACCTCAGTTCTGTCCATGATTCAGTAGCAATTCCAGGAAGCCTTCCCCAATTGCTACAAGTTTCAGTGGGCTTTTTATCAACTGGCCAACCACCTAATCAATCAATCAATCAATCAACAAGTAGTTATTGAATGTGTACTATATGTGCCAGACACTGGGAATACAAAGATAGAAAAGAAATAGGTACTTAATTCAATTTAATTCAATAAACATTCATTAAGCACCTACTATGTATTTGCACTATGCTAAATATATGCACAACATGTATAAATCAGTATGTATATATGTCTATACATATAAACACATAATATACATGCATAAATATGTACATGTATAAATATATATACATATATATGAAATATTTCAATTCGGCTGGAGTGCTGAGTGTGTAGAGGGATTGTGATGTAAGAGAAGGCAAGTGGTAAAGGTATTTTAAATGTCAAAGACAGCTTACATTTGACCCCAGGAGTAAAAGGGAGCCACTGGAGTTTACAGAGTAGTGGAGGTGTGTTATGACCAGACTTGCACTTTAGGGATGTCATCTTGGTTGCTGTGTGGCAGATTAATTATAGAGGGGAGAGAATGGAGGCAAGGACCAATAAGGAAACTATATACTAGGTGAGAAGTGATGAGGGCCTGAATTAGAGTATTAATTGTGTGAATGAACAGAAAGGGATAGCTAGGAGAGGTGTTGTGGAAGCACATAGTAGGCACAATAAATGCTCTTTAATTGGCTGATTTGGTAGTGGGATATGAATGTGAGAAGGGAATCAAGGGTACTTCAAAGCTGGAGAGAATATGGGGCCCTCAACAAAAATATGAAAGTCCAGAGGAGAGAGGGATTTTGGAGAGGAATGATAAGTCCTGTCCTGGACAGGTTCATTTTGAGATTCCCTATGGGAAATCCTGTTAAAATGACCAATAGCAACTTGATTGTGTGGGACTGTTGCTCAAGGCAGAATCTAAGATGTACATATTTTGAAGTCATCCTTATAGAGATGGTTATCAAACCCATAAGAGTTGATGAGGTCACCTAAGAAGAGAACATATTGACAATGCAGAAGAGAGTTTAGGACAGAGCACTGGGATGAATGTTAATCCAGCAAAGAAGTTCAAATTAGATAAATAACAGAAGAACCAAGAGACAGCTGTGTTCTGAAAAGTCAGAGAGAAGAGAGGACCCAGACAGAAAGGATGGTCAAACATAGTGACAAATGCTGCAGAAAGGTCAAGAAGGATGAAGCTGAGGAAAGGTCATTCAATTTGGCAGGTAAGAGAGTGTGAGTAGCTTTAGAGAGAGCAGCTACAGCAGAGGGATGGGGTCTGAAGCCAAAGGATTTAGAAGAGAATGAGAAAAGAGAAAACATAGATAGATAGATAGATAGATAGATAGATAGATAGATAGATAGATAGATAGATAGATAAAAGAATAAGAAGAGAGAAAATACATGTATGTATGTATGGATACATACATATATATATATATGTGTACAGAGAGAGACACAGACAAACAAAGAGATGGATAAATGGATGGATGGATAAAGGAATGAGAAGAAAGGAAAAATAAAGAGATAGATAGATAAAGAAATGAGAGGAGAGGAAATGGAAATGGAAACAAGAGCAGAGACTTTTTCCTAGGAGCTAAGCTGTGAAAGAGAATGGAGATAGAGGATAACAGGTGGGGATGATGTGGCCAAGGTCATCCAGATAGGAAGGAGTAGAGCCAGGGTCCTAACTCTAAATATTCAGCCTTCTTCTCATGGTACTAAACTGTTTTGCATATTGCAGACTTGGCTGTGCTGCAAGCACAATTCTTAGACCCAGAGAACAGAAGGCTGGGCTGTGCCACAAGGTTGGCTACCATTATATGATTGAAAATACTCCTGAGCCTCCCCTGATTTCTCAGACCTGGGTCAGAAATCATGGGTCTCTGATAGTAAGAGATTATGGGACCTTGATGAAGGCACAATGGTTCAAATACTAAATAAATAAGATATATAGCAGATAGATAGATGGATGGATAGATAGATGAATAGAATAATAAAGAGATAGGTGAAGTGATAGATAAAATGATAGATGGATGGATAGATAAAGGAATGAGGAGAGGAAATGGAAACAGGAGATCCTGTCATTTTGGACCATCCTGGTTCATCTCGAAAGGACTTGGAAGGAACTTCAAATATCATCTAATCCAACCCACAGCTAGACAAAAATCTTTTCTTAAACATCTCTGACAAATGGTCATCCATTTGGATGGCCTCCAATGAGAGGGAACTCACTGCTCTGTGAAGCAGTTCATTCTACTCTTGGACAGCTCTAGTTGTTTGGAATGTTTCCTTCAGTTATTTAGTAGTTTTTCACTCATATCTGACTCTTCCTGATCCTATTGGAGGTTTTCTTGGCAAAGGTACTGGAGTGGTTTACCATTTCCTTTTCCAGATTATTTTATAAATGAGGAACCAAGCTCACACAGGTAGTGTCTGAGGAGATTTGCACTCAGATCTTTCTGACTCCAGGCCTGGAGCTCTATCCACCCAGCTGCCCAAGTTTTATATTAAGCTCTTCAATTTGCTGTCCAAGGCAGACAAATGAATTGAAACTGATCGTTCTTCCATGTGACTTGAAGATAGCCATCATGTCCCGCCATCATGTCCCTACTCAAGTTTTCTCTTCCTGAAATTTAAACATCCCTAATTTCTTCAGTTTCTCCCTGATTTTCTCTGATGGTCTCAATCTCTCCAGTGGTCCTCCTTTGAACATGCATCAGATTGATAATGTTTTTTCTAAAACCTGACAGCTAGAGCAAGGGTAGCTTGGCCAAAGCAGAGGAAAACGTCGGGCCTTCCTCCCTCAATCATTCTGAGCAGTCTGAAGCCTATGATTACTTAGTTTGCTGTCTGCCAAGCCGCAGGGCTGACTCACATTGACTTTAAAGCCCACAAAAACCTCAAAATCTTGTCACATAAACTACCATCTAGCCATCCTTACTCCCCATTTTTGAGACCATGTGAGAACTTCATATTTGTAGGACTCAGTACCCACCTCTTCCATCCCCTATATGCCCTTTTCTGTCTTACAGCCTTTTCACAACAGAAGATCCTATAGCCCTTTCCTCCAATCAATCACTTCCTCCCAGAATTTCCTTCTTTAAGGAAGGGCCCAGGCCTGCCATATTCACTTTTCCATTCTTCTCTGGCTCCTGAATCATCAAACTTCTGTCTCTACTATATCTTCATTGGGTACTTTTTCTCTTTGTTTTCTGCCCTGGAAATATAAGCTCTTCAAGGACAGGACTGTCTTTTTTGTTTGTTTGTTTTTACTTATATCCCCAATGCTTAATCCAGTGCCTGGCACAAGACTTGACTTCACCCATTGAGTGTACCACCTGTGACAGATTTATGGGAGGGACTCATCCCTAGTCACAGAAGCAGGGTGGTGATTTGTGTCACTGGAGGGATTTTTCACATAGAGGAGATTACAGATAATTTTGAGTGACAGAATATGGGCTCCACTAGGGGACAAAGGACAGAAATGAGTAAAGAAAAACCTGAGCACAAAAAATGTTTAAACAGGATCTTAGCACATACATTCTTCCACTTCAGTAAGGAAATATTTATCTGAGAGAGAGGACTTCTTTATCCTATTTTTGCCTTGGTTATTAATCTCAATAACAGTCTTAATAGAGACTGGCCAGACCACCAGAGGCAGTTAGATAACATGGTGGATAAAGCACTTGACCTGGAGTTAGGAAGTGGTGGTAGTGGTTCTTGTTCAGTCATTTTTCAGTCATACCCGACTCTATGTGACCCCATTTAGGGTTTTCTTGGCAGAGAAGGTTTTGCCACTTCCTTCTCCAGCCTATTTTACAGATGAGGAAACTGAGACTTGGCCAGGGTCATGCAGCCTGTAGTGTTTGAAGCCAGATTTGAACTCAAGAAGATGAATCTTGCTGTTTCTGAGGTCAGTGTTCTATCCACTATACCAAGATAATTCAAATCTACTCTCAAACACTTACTGGTTGTGTAACACTAGGCAGGTCAGTTTAAACCTCTGTCTGTCCCAGATTCCTCATCTGTAAAGTGGAAATAAAAATAGCACTTACTTACCACAATAATCATGAGTTGTAGTGAAGATCCAATGAGATAAGACTTATTTGTGCTTGGCAAATTTTAAAGCATTATAAAAATGCTAGCTATTATCATTATCATCATCAGCATCATCATTAATATCTAACTTATGCCATTTTGATTATGAATTGCACCTCCCCAAAATCCATGTATTTGTCATAGAACCTCAGAGTTAGAACAGATGTCACTGGACATCAAGCTCAACCATGATCGCATGAACAGGTATCCACTCACCAACCAATAGTTATCCAGCCTCTATTTAAAAGTTCCTAACCATTCCAACAAGGAAACTCATTTTACTTCTGGGTTGTTCCAATTGATAGCAACTTTTTCCCGAAATAAATCAGTCTAAATCTGCTTCTCTACAACATTCATTTATTATTGCTAGTTCTGCCCTGAGGGGCCAAGCAAAACAACTCTAATCCCCCTTCTCTAGAATATCCCTTCTAATACTCAAAGACAGATTTCTTGGAGTGACTAGGAACAGCGCAGCCCAATTCCTACACACATATTCCAGAAATAACATAAAAAAGTGACAGAACAAATAATGATTAAGAAATGAAGAGAGAAATGACACTAAGTACTTTCATCCAGCCTGGGTTGGAGGAAGAGGATTAACACTCAAAAGCCTTCAGGCATTCAGAGGCAACTCAGCCAGAGAAGCCTGGGCAAGATGAGGGATAGTGCTCAGAAAGGTTCTAGAGGTCCTTTTCTGTGGGTACCACCAGGAGATCAGGCACATCCCAGAGTTTTGATCTAAGGACCAAGTGCTCCAAGCAAGGAGGCTTCTGGGAATTTAACCCTAACCCTAACCCTCAGAGTATATGGGAAGCCTGTAAAAGTTCTATTGAGAGGGCAGTGGGCACCCGGAAATCCCAAGGGTTCTAAACTTTTGAAGAAAATGACATGATCCACCTCTGATAGTCTTAGAGAGCTCAGAACCTGGAATCTACCAGGACTTTGTGCAAAGAGTTACCGGCAGAAGGGAGGTCCAATAGCAGCACTCTGTTCAATACAAAGTACCAAAACAAGGGACCTGCCTTCTCCTCTAAATAGTAGGAATAGTTGAAGTCTGGCACTGATATTTTTTTAAAGTTCCAATTCAGGAAGTAAATCTGGGAATATGAATAAACAGTAGAAGATACTGATGATAAAGATTTATTTTTGATCTGAGAACATTTAGGACATAAACTTAGAGGACAATGATAGTTCTTCCACTATTACAGGCAGTAAAGGTATGACTGGGTCATAAGGTCTATTAGAATTACTGGAAGAGATTAAAAAAGAATATTACAAAGGAATAAGAGTTCTAGAGCAGAGGCGTTAAATATGGACCAATATCAGACTCACAACAACCACAACTCCAGAGACAGATTAAAATGTAATTGGGAAATTTTTAATACATAAATAAAAATATGATATGACATAATGTTAATTTATCAATAGGCAACCCACAGGGAACTGTTTCTCTTTGAATCACCATTCTACAGGAAAGAAGTGGAAGGAAAAAAGGCTTAGTATAGGAAATTTAAAAATCTGATTCAAAGAATGGACTCCTTGGAAATTAGAATGGACCAAATAAAAATCAGTGAGTCCATGAGATAATAGAGTACCAAAGTAAAATTAAAAGACTGAAAAAACATAATGAAAGATAAACTATTGCTTAGCAAAAACAAATGCTCTAGAAAAACAGGCCAAAAGAAGCAACAATACTATATGATGATCAATTCTGATGGACATGGCTCCCTTCAACAATGAAATGTTTCAAACCAGTTCCAATTGTTCAGTGAAGAAAGCATATACACCCAGAGAGAGGGATGTGAAATGTGGACCACAACATAACATTTTCATGCTCTCGATTGATGTTTGCTTGCATTGTGTTTCCTTTATTTGATATGTCTTTCTTGTAGATACGATTTTTCTTGCACAACAATGATAAGTTTGGAAATATGTATATATATATATATATTCTATTTGTCAAGTATTTTAACATAATTAACATGTAGTGAATTTCCTGCCATCTAGGAGAGGGGTGGGGACTAAGGGGGGAAATTTGTAAAAGAAAGCTTTATAAGGGTCAATGTTGAAGAATTACCCATATATATGTTTTACAAATAAAAAGCTTTAATAAAGAAAAAAGAAAGAAAAACAGGCCAAAGACAGTTTATTTAAGAATTGTCAGGCCACTTGACAACCACAAACAAAAGCATCCATTCTAGATCCTATGTTTTAGAAATTATAAGAGAAATTTCCCTAGATCTATTATGATCAGTGGATAAAGTGAAAATAAAAATAATTTATATCACCTTCTGAAAGAAATCTTAAAATGAAAGCATGTCCCATGAATGTCATAGTCAAAATCCTGAGCATCCACATTATTTAAAGAACAAATAATGTACGCAGCCAAAAAGAAAGAGTTCAGCTACCAAGGAACCATAGTCAGGAACACACAAGACTTGGAAACTACCAATTCAAAGAACAGAAGGGCATGGAATATGATATTCCAATAAGAAAAATATAAAGAATGTTTCCTACCACAAATACTACAAATGATGTAGCAGGAAAAACTAAGAGCAATTCTACAGAGGGGGAAAATGGATCCTTAATAAAATAGAGTATTTTTTTTTTCTGCTGAGGCAATTGGGGTTAAGTGACTTGCTCAGGGTCACACAGCCAGGAAGTGTTAAGTGTTTAAGGCCAGATTTCAACTCAGAGTCCTCCTGACTTCAGGGCTGGTGCTCTATCCACTACTCCAACTAGCTGCCCCCAAATAGAGTACTTTTAAACATCACTGATGAAAAGACCACAGCAGAATAGAATCTTTGAAATGCAAATACAGAGAAACATAGAAACGTAAATATACTAGAGCAGATGAAAAAGACTAAAGGAAAAGTTTACATTCTAATGAGGGGAAAAGAAATAAGTCTTCTTAAACAAGTGTTCTAATGTCTTCAAAAGTCATAGAAGAAGTTAAATAAATAGGACAGAGAAGATCTAGGGATGCTTTTGTTTTGTTTTGATGCTCTTTAGTGAAGAAAGAAAAGGAAGGGCAAAAAGAATACATAAAAAAGGGAAAGAGGAGGTGGGATATACTACTTCATATAATCAGAGGGCATGAGGAAAAGACTATATTAATATAGAAGAAGGGATAGGGAACCTCATTTTCATATGAATGGGATGTAGGAGGACTGAATAGGCAAATATACATAAGAAAAGAATTTTCTGTAGGAAAAAATAAATTTAACAAGGAAAATAGACAAGGCCAGGGAGTGGGGAAGAGGGGCTTAAGAGAGAGGGAAGGAATTAAGGAATAAGGGAGGGATTAGCTAGCAAAGCAAAACAAACTCCAGCTTTGGAGAGTGGATCCAGAAATGGGGATTAAAAAACCAAATATTTGAAGATAGCTGTCACAGCCTCCTGAGTTTTCTCTTGTTTAGGCTAAATAACACCGGTCATTCAACTGATCTTCCTATGGCAGGGTCTTCAGACCACAGATACTCTCCAGTTTTTCAATGTCCTTCCTAAAAGGTGATAACCTTACACCTCAGCATGATATTCCATATGTAATATGAACAGGACATGACTAAATACTCCCTTATGCTGGACATTCTGCCTTCATTCATGCACCCTGAGATTTCATTAGCTTTGGGGGTTGCTGTGTCACACTGTAAACTCCTACTGATCTTACAATCTCACCACTTAATCAAAACAGAGGATGGTGTATTTAATTGGGTAGCCAAAATAAGATCTTACTTCTTTCTCCCAGAAGAGCAAGATAATCTTATTTATTTTATTTATGAAGTGTCTAGACATGCTCACCCTGCCTCAAAGGAATATTCAGTGTTCCATTTTTTTCCTGTTAGAAAATGATACTTCAAAAATGTTTCAGTCTCATTTCATTTATTCCTATTCCTGTGGAAAGTGTGTCCATTTTTTGGATTTATAGACGTTGGAAAGCAAAAGCAATTTATTGGTAGATAAAAAATCCAAATATGGGCATAGAAAATCAGTATTTATAGTTATAAATATATGAATATATGTAGAAATCAAATATATGCTTATAAACATGATATATTTATATGATATATGATATAAATATCATATATATTTAATATATATTTGGATTTATTTTTACATATTTTGTACATATTGTACATAATACATATTTGGATAAGCTAAGTACCATAATGGATTGAGTGCCAAGCCTAAGTTGGAAAGACCTGAGTTCAAATCTAGCCTCAGAAACTTATTAGCTGTTTGACCCTGGGCAAGTCACTTCACTTAGTTTTGTCTCAGTTTCTTCATCTGTAAAACGAGCTAGAGAAGGAAATGGCAAAACACTCTAGTACCTCTGCCAAGAAAACCCCAAATGGAATCATAGTCAGATACTTCTAAAATGACATAACAACAACAACATTATTCATATTAAATGTGAATAGGAACAACTCATTCATCCCACTCTCTAGGGCTTCTTTTGGACTGTATTTATTATTTTTTTGGCTGAAACAATTGGGGTTAAGTGACTTGCCCAGGGTCACACAGCTAGGAAGTGTTAAGTGTCTGAGACCAGATTTGTCCTCCTGACTTCAGGGCTGGTATTCTATCTACTGCACCACTTACCTGCCCCACAGACTGTATTTACTTCAGTTAACCAGTGAACAACTATCTATTCATCACCTATCTTAGCCCAGGCATTGGGTTAAGTGCTAGGGCAAACAGAGAAAATAATATAGTCCCTGTATTTCTACTCTATTAGGGGGAAAGACAGAGACAGAGACAGAGATGATGACAGAGAGAGACCCAGAGAGACAGAAACAGAGAGAAAGAGGGAGACAGAAAAAGAGAGACACACAAAGAGACAGAAACAGAGAGACAAAGAGAGACAGAGACAGAGACAGAGAGAAAGCAGGAGCTGTATATTTTGAGCATTAATATCTAGGACAGATCTATGTCTTCCACATAGAGGATGGTATTTGATCAACCAACAAATCAGGTCTTGATTCTCCTACCAGTTTGACTGTTCCTTCTTGGTCTCCTTTGTTGGATCTTCATCCAGGCCATGTCCACTAACCATGAGATGCCTCCATGCTCTGTTCTGAGCCCTTTTCTCTCTACTATTTCATTTGGTGATCTCATGAGCTCCCATGCATTTAACTATGCTGATAATTCTCAGATCTACTTATCCACCCCTAACCTCTTTCCTAACCTTCAGGGCTCCTAACCTTCATCTCCTCCTGCCTGTTTAACATCTCCAACTGGCTGTTGGATAGCCATCTTAAATTCAACATTTCCATAATTAAACTCATTCTCTTTTCCTCTAAATCTTCTTTCATCTTAATTTCCTTACTACTATTGAAGATATCATTATTCTCCCAATCATTCAGGCTCACTACCCAGTGGCCATCTTCAGTGACTTGGTGTCTCTCATTCCCCTTAGACATCCAATCGGTTGCCAAGTGTGTCATTACTGCCTCCTATCTCATATATGCCCCCTTCTCTTCACTGCTACTACCCTGGTACAGGCCCTCATTAACTCAAACTTGAAATATAGCAATAGTCTCCATCCCAGTGCCTTCCCCGCTCCAGTCCATGCTCCATTCAGCTGTCAAATTGATTTTCCTAAAGTGAGAATCTGACCTTCCCTTTTCCCATCTAATAAACTCCAGGGACCTTCCGCATTATATATAAAATCCTTTGTTTGCCTTTTAAAGTCCTTTCTTTTTATTTTTAGGTTATACATGTATATTCATCTTTAACATTTCCGTATGAGTCATGTTGGGGAAGAAAAATCAGAACAAAAGGAAAAACCACAAGAATGGGAAAAAAAAGAAAAAGAAAAAAAGGTGAAAATAGTATGTTACAGTCTTCATTCATTCTCCATAGTTCTCTCTCTGGATGTGGATGGCATTTTCCATCCTAGGTTCTTTGGAATTGCCTTGAATTGGCCTCTTCCTACCTTTCCGGTCTACACCTTCTACTCCCTTACACACACACACACACATTTTTCCTCCCACAAGACACTCTCTTTCTTGGTGTTGGTCACTTTCCCTAGTAGTCTCCTAAGACTAGAATACCCTCCCCCCTGATTTCTGCCTCCTAGCTTCCTTTAAATCCCAAGAGAAATCCTACCTGCTACAGGAAAACTTCCTCTTCATTCTAGAGCCTTATCTCTCTTGTTTAGTTTCTTTTTATCCTGTACTTAGCTTATTTGTACATATTTGTTTGATTCTTGAATCTCCCATTAGATTGTGAACTTCTTGAGATCATAGACTAATTTTTGCCCCTTTTTGTATCTCCAGTATTGAGTACAGTTTCTGGCACATATTAGGCTCTTAATTAGCATTTCCTAATTGATTCATCCTAAAAATACCCTCAAGTTTCAAAATTCCAAGATTCTATGATCCCTTAAGGCTGAAAAAGCTTTGGGAACTATTCAGGAGTCCCCAATTAAAATGTAGATATTCTTGGGAAGAGGAAATATCTGAAGCCATAATTGACTATTAACATTAGAGAGGATTAGTTTCTGGGCTGAGGTAGATGGGGAGAGCCATCTGGGATGATTTTCCTTCTTTTCCTAGTTCTCTCAGTCTAAATCCAGTCCTGTAGGGCCCAGGCACAAAGTTTCCATTTGACCCCACCCCTCACACTGGTGTTCTTTCCCCTCCAGGAAGAAGCTAAGGTGAACTAGGTCCTGTATCAGGAAGGCAGAAGGTCCCTCTTGTCCCCAAAGACTCAGCTTTCTGAGCAAAGTCGCCAAATTTAAAAATCTTGCAGAAAGAATTTGGAAATTATCTAGTCTGACATAGGAAAAAACTGAGCTCACAGTGGGGAAAATGGCTCGTTCAAAGGCCCCATAGTAGCAGTCCAAATTTGAAGTCATGATATCTGGTTCTAAACATACATTCATTAAACATACCATGGCTCCTCTCCATTAACCAGACCATTTCTAGTTTCTCTGAGCCTAGATTTGGCCCTAAGTCATAAAATATTCACTGTAGAATTGGGGGGAACCTCAGAGGGCATTGGATCCAACCCTTTGTTTCAAAGATGAGGAATCCAAGCATGCAAAGTTTTGCAGATGGTGAGCAGTAGAATCAAGACTTGAACCAATACTCTTGACTCCAAACCTAAGACTCTTTTTGTCCCAGGCCCCAAATTCTGCTCTATATGAACCAGATTATCCTTTGCCTTTGGTCCCTCTTCAATGGCATAATTCAATTCAATCAACATTTATTAGGTACCTTCTGTATGTAGGAGGGCATTGTTGGTACAAGTGGATAGCCTTGGAGTAAGGAAGACTTTTTCTCCTGACTTCAAATCTTACTTCACTCACTTACTAGTTGTGTGACCTTAGGCAAGTCATTTCATCCTATTTGCTTCAGTTTCCTCACCTATAAAATGAGTTGGAGAAGGAAATGACAAAGCACTCTAATATCTTTGCCAATAAAATCCCAAATGTGGTTATAAAGATTCATCCATGATTGGAAAACAAAAACAAAAACAAAAACAGCAACCGAAACTTTATGCAAAAACCCACACTAATTATTTTGAAAACCTTTATTAATCATCTTCTATGGGCCAAGCAACATTAGGTGCTGGAGATACAAAGATAAAAACCGATCAGTCTCTGCCCTCAAGGAGCTTAACTCCTAACTGAGAGTCAAAACATACATCACTGGGGCCCAACTCCAATAGAAATGAATTTCTTTGTGGGCTACTTGTGGGTAACATACTGAGTTAGAAAACCACATATTCATATTACTTGTGTTCTATTGAATGTTTGTTTTTATAAATATTTCCCATTTACATTTTAATCTAGTGCGTTAATGCAGGTGAGTTTGGCATCTCTGATATATCCCAAGTATTCAGTAGACAAAAGAAAAGGTACTTTGGGGGAGGAGGAGACCTTAGCAGCTGGGGCATCAGGAAGGACTTTGTGAAGAAGGGATGGTGTTTGAGCTACATTTTCAAGGAAACAAGGGGTTATATAAAAGGAAAAGGGGGGCCATATTCTAGGATGAGGGGAAGCCCATGTAAAGGAGAGAGATGAGATGTTGTATGTGAGGAACAGCAAGGAAATGTGAACCCATTTGGCATTTTCTTGATAAGGATAATAGAATGCTTTGATATTTCCTTCTCTACCTCATTTGACAGATAAGGAAACTGAGGCAAACAGGGTTAAGTGACTTAGAGCCAGGGTCGCACAACAAATAACAGTCTGAGGCTACATTTGAATTCAGGAAGATGTTTTCCTAATGTTCCACAGACTTCTCAAATTTATACTCCCCTCCCAACTTCCCTCTTTCCGTCCAAGATACCACCATCCTTTTGGTCATTCACATTTATAAGCTCAGCTTTATCCCTTAACTCCCCACTTTTTCTCACCTCCCATATCCAATCAACTGCCATATCTTGTCTTATACTTCATGTTGAAACTTCTGGTATTATACAAGTCGCACAGTTAGTCCAGAGCAGACCTAGAATTAGAGCCCAGGAGAACCCAGGTATCCCAGTCTAGTACTTTGACTCAGATCCATGAATCTCTCTACAAATATTTCTTTACAGTATCACAGATACATAACTGGAAGTGACTTTAGAAGTCATATAGTCTAACTCTCTTGTTTCCAGAAACAGAGTGAAGTGACTCACCCAAGTCTCACAGCATTCCCTAGACAAGACTGCATCTATGACCATCATTCTTTTTTAAAAAAAAATAGTATTTTATTTTTCCAATTATATGCAAAGATAGTTTTCAACATTCACCTTTGCAAAATCTTTTGTTCCAATTTTTTCTCCCTCTCCTTCCTCCTCCCCAAGACAGCAAGCAATCCGATATAGATTAAACGTGTGCTATTTTTCTAAACATATTTCCATATTTGTATGATCATCATTCTTTCTATCACAGTCACCAAATCTCAGCATTGAAAGAGACCTCAGAAGGTCATCTATACTTGGACAGAAATCCCTCCAATAATATCCTTGACAATTGGCCACCAAACTCAACTGGAAGATCTTTCTGAGTGAAGTCTGAGGTAGACTATTTATTCCTTTTTTTTCCCAGAGGGCTTTCATTGGTAGGGGGGGACCTCTTTATATTGTATAGAAATCTGTCTCTCTATAATTTCAAGCCCCTCTTAGTTCAATCTTCTGAGTTAAAGTGGAACAGGTCTAAAGTCCTCTTATCTGAAGCCCTAGAACAGAAAATCCAATCTTGCTCTCAGATACAGTCATCTTAACCAGCTGTTCGCTTTCTAAATCCGCCTCAGCCAAAGCCTCCAACTCCAGTTTCTCACCACCAAGCACTTCATAATCCCTAAGACTCCAAGGCTCCTTCCAACTGAATCATTTGTACTTGGCTAAGTCATCAGAAATGAGCCTTTTGATTCTCTATCACCCTCCCTGGGACATATCCCATCAAGATGCCACCCAACCCTTATCATTCATAATAGCTGGACCGAGGGTTGCTTGGTTATCCCTCAGCAAGAAGTTACCAACCGCCTAGATTTCTCTCTTCTGACCTCTTACAATCTTCCCTCTCCTCCTGCACTTATGGTCCCTCATCCTCATTTCCCAGAGCATAAGAAGCTATTTCTTCCTCAGGGGATCTAGTTCCATCCTCAGCAGGAAGAGAGTGACATCCATTATATCACATAGCTCCAAAGGCTCAGCAGTCCTCCTTTCTCACTGAGTGAGTGGAGAGATGGACCAGAGTGGGGAGGGGTTTGAGGCAGGCTGACCTACCAGCAGCTAGTGCAGTAATCTAGGTATGAAAGGGCACAATGTGAGGAAAGATGACACAAGTCTATTAATGGGGCCACCATCTTCCTAGAAACCCAAACTTGTGACTCTAGTGTCCTCCCCCACTCCTCACTTATACTCACTCAACATAGTCAAATCTTACCATTTATACATTCATAACATCTTTTCTATACAGCTTCCTCTGTCCACTCAAACAACCCCCTCCTAGGAGAGACCACCTACACCTGGATTATTATAAAAGGTTGATGATTGGTCCCATTGTCTCTGATTTATACTAGCTGTATGGCTCTGGACAAGCCATTTTAGTTATCTTTTGTTCTCTAGGAGGACCAAAATGACATCACTATGCTAAGAGTGAAGTTAGTGTATGCAACTGTGGCTGATCAGAACAATATGAACTCAGAATGCTCTGCCACAAGTTGGACACAATAGTCCCTATGAACATTTAGGGTGGATTCTCTAACTTTGCATATCTCACATTTCTTCTGAATTAATTCAATTATGCTTTGCTCATAGAGCACAGCACCTTCTCTGATGAGGGTATGCTTTGCTGGGTGATCCCATGTCACCTATTCAGTTCCAAAGTTCTTAAGAGAAATTTTGAGAGTATTCTTGTAGCACTTTTTCTGACCACCTTGTGAGCACTGCCATGTGTGAGTTCTCCATAAAATAGTCTCTTAGGCAAGCTTATGTTTAGTATTTGAATAATGTGGCCAGTCAATCAGAGCTATACTCTCAGCAGTACAATCTGAATGCTGAGCAGTTTCATTTGAGAGAGAATTTCAGTATCTGGTACCTTATCCTGCCAGGTGATCTTCAGAATCTTCCTAAGACAATTCAAGTGGAAGCGATTCAGTTTCCTCAAATGGCATTGGTATACTGTCCAGGTCAGTACAATGGCTCTGTAGTCCTTCAATACAAATTATAGAGCAGACACTGTTTTGGGAGAGAGACTTTCCTCAGCTGGGGAGCTGTCTCAGATCTAATCCCCATCCCAGCACTTAGTACAGTAACTGGCATACAGTAGACTGCTGGTAAACACTTGTCGATTGACTATGTCCTTAAAGTTCAAAACATGAAGCTGCCCCTGCTGTGCCCCATATCCCCCAGTTGGTAATGAGTTCTCTTCCCTTAGACCATCCACGGCACATTCTCCATGACTTCTTATGACTTGTACAAGCTTCCTGGGTTATTTTCATCATGATTATGGCACTCTCTCAATCTCAATTCTCAGCATAGTACCTAGAATATAGTAGGTGCTTAATAAATGTTTATTGATTGACAGCACTTCACTCTATCACATAATCTCCAAAGCTGGAAAGCCTCACTAGAGGAATCCCATCTACTATCTAACAAATGTTTGTTCTGGAAAAACTCCCGTGAGACGGCAACAACAATACTATATGAGGATCAGTTCTAATGGACATGACTCTCTTCAACAATGAAATGCTTCAAACCAGTTCCAATTGTTCGATGAAGAGAGCCATATACACCCAGAGAGAGGGATGTGAAATGTGGACCACAACATAACATTTTCTTTCATGTTCTCTATTGATGTTTGCTTGCATTGTATTTCCTTTATCCAATTATTCTTTCTTGTAGATACGATTTCTTCTGCACAAAAAATGATGCAATAACTATACATATATTCAATTTCTTAAGTATTCTAACATAATTATCATGTAGTGGATATCCTGCCATCTAGGGGAGGGGTGGGGAGTAGGGGGGAAAATTTTGTAACAGAAAGCTTTGTAAGAGTTAATGTTTAGGAATTACCCATACATATATTTTACAAATAAAAATAAAATAAAATAAAAACTCCCATGAGAGGGAGCCCAGCACCTCCTGAGGCTACCCATCCTATTCTAGTTGTAAGGAAGATTATGCTGATTTTGAGCAACTTCCCTTCATGATACTTAGTTCTACCTTTTAAGGCCAAACAAAATAAATTAATCTGGAAAACTGAGGAATAAAGCACTATATCAAGGGTCTGAATCCTTGGGTTCCAAGTCTTGATTCTTCTCTTTACTATTTGGGTGAGCCAGGGCAAGTCAAGCCATTCACTGAGGCTCTGGGTTAGAATGAGTAAGATTAGGTTCAAATCCAGCCTCAAACACTCCTTAGCTCTGTGACCCCAGGAAAGTCATTTAACTTCTATCTGCCTCATTTGTTGTTGTTGAGTGATTTTTTAAAAGTTACATTTGAAGATAATAGAGGGGCGTATCATCTCCTTCTCCAGCTCATTTTACAGATGAGGAAACTAAGGCAAACAAGATGAAGTCACTTGCCCAGGGTCACATAGTTAGTGTCTAAGGCCAGATTTGAATTCATGAAGATGAGTCTTCCTAACTCTAAGGCTGGCACTGTCCCAGTTTTACTTATCTGTAAAGTGACACTAGTAATGGCAACTACCTTTCAGGGTTGTTGCAAGAATCAAATGAGCATAATATTTGTAAAATGCTTAGTACAGTGCCTGGCACTTAATAGGTGCTGTACAAAGGCTAGCTTTTCCACTTCTCTGTCCTCAGTGTCTCTGTAAATGAGAAGGTTGGTTTAAATGACCTCTGAGATTCCCTCTAGCCTAAAAATATAATGAATCTCCCTTCTGTGGAATAACCCTTCAAATATTTGAGGACAGCTATTATGTAGTCCTTAATTCTTTCCTTTTCCAAGCTAAACATCTTTAGTTCCTTAATCTAACTGTCAAATGAAATGAGTTCAGGGCTGCCTGACTTCCCTCCACCATATCAATCTGTATCTGTGTCATATTCTTTTACTAATATAATAAGAAAGCAAGATTTTTCATTGGTCAAAATATAGCATCAAAGTCAGTGGGATTTTTTTTTGTTTATGGCAGATCTATATAATAAAGGCAGGAATAGAGTATGTATTTGTAGGTTGGCAGGGAAACTACCTGTCTTCTTCCCTTTGCTTTTTGTTTTAGCTCGAATTGATTTGTGCACCAATCCAGAAAGAATCTTGACAATTTCTAACTCTAAGTTAGATAGCTGTTGAGCCCCAGACATAGGGAATTAAAAGAAAACACTTAATTTTAGCTTCTGGTTGTGACTACCAGTCTACCACTATCAGGGAGAGGCTTTCTAGTCATTGTACTGTAGTAGATGGGAGATGAGATGATCACCAAGTGGTCTTGTAGAGATGAGTATCTAAAGTCAATTGTAGAGACGAGCTCAGTAACTAAATCCTAGACATAAAGTGGACACAACAGCCATGAGAGAAGATCACTAAAAGGCATCAATAATCCTAAAATATAGGACATATAAGTTGACTTGGCTACACAAATGTCCTTCTTGTATGCCCTGAGCAACTTCCTCTTTACATATATGCTATCTACTTATCTCCTAGATGTGTGCTCTCCATGTATGATCCCTAATCAAGTATTTTCTTTTTTTTAATGAAAGCTTTGTTATTTTCAAAGTATATGCATGGATAATTTTTGACATTCACCACTACATAACCCTGTGTTCTAATTTTCCCCCTCCATTCCTCAACCTCCTCTCCCACTCAGCAAGTGATCCAATGCATGTTGAACATGTACAATTCCTCTATACATATTTCCACAAATATTATGCTGCTCCAGAAAAATCAGATCAAAAAGGGAAAAAATGAGAAAGAAAACAAAATGCAAGCAAACACCAGCAAAAAGAGTGAAAATACTATGTTATGGTCCACATTCAGTTCCTATTGTCTTCTCTCTGGGTACAGATGGCTTTCTTCATCACAAGATCATTGGAATTGGTCTGAATCACCTCATTGTTGAAGAGAACCACGTCCATCAGAATTGATCATTGTATAGTCTTGTTGTTGTGTATAATGATCTCCTGGTTCTGCTCATTTTGCTCAGCATCAGTTCATGCAAGTCTCTCCAGACCTCTCTGAAATCATCCTGCTGATTATTTCTTATAAAACAATAATATTCCATAACATTCACATACCATGACTTATTCAGCCATTATCCAACTGATGGGCATTCCCTCAATTTCCAGTTTTTTGCCACTACAAAAAAGGGCTGCCACAAACATTTTTGCACATGTGGGTACCTTTCCCTCCTTTAAGATCTCTCTGGAATATAAGCCCAGTAGAAACACTGCTGGATCAAAAGATATGCACAGTTTGATAGCCCGTTGGACATAGCTCCAAATTGCTCTCCAGAATGGTTGAATCACTTCACAACTCCACCAATAATATATTAAGGTCCTAGTTTTCTCATATCCCCTCCAACATGCTTCATGATCTTTTTCTGTCATTTTAGCCAAACTGAGATGTGTGTAGTGGTATCTCAGAGTTGTCTTAATTTGCATTTCTCTGATCAATAATGATTTAGAGAATCTTTTCATATGACTAGAAATGGTTTTAATTTCTTCATCTGAAAATTGTCTGTTCATATCCTTTGACCATTTATCAATTGGAGAATGGCTTGCATTCTTATAAATTTGGATTAGTTCTCTATATCTAATCAAGTATTTTCTTGATATATGCATTCCCCATTACTGGTCTAGATAGCCTATGAGGAAAATATAATCCATGTGAATATGGTAGAGAATCTTCTTGTTACTTCATTTGCTATGATATTAGATTATTTAACTTTTATTTGAACTCTGGCTGGCTGGAGAAAGTACTTGTGAACTACAGTTTTGAGTAAATGTAAACCCACAAATGTCTCAACCCTGAGGTAGTTTAGAGGAATACTTAAATGGAAAACTTCATAAGGAGATAACTTGTGACTACTTTTTTGTACCACTTCTGGTACTTAACATACCTATAGTAAGGAACTGAATGAATTGTTGAATATGGCAATAGACACATTCCTGAAAACATCCGATTTGAACTTTTCAAAGTTCTTTCAGATCATTATCTCAAAGGATCATATTCTTCTGATAAATGACAAAATACACTCAGAGATAGGAAGTGAGTTGTCCAAGTTTACCCAGAGTTAAATGACCAGAGTAGAGCCCAGAGCTGGAGCCTCATGATGCCCACTCTAGGGCTCTTTCCAATATACCACACTGCCTGGCCTAAGATAAAAAAGGTAAAATATAATCATTACCTCCACCATCAACACCTGCTCCCCTCACAAAGAGGTCCCCGGTTTCAGATTCTGACTAATTGGAGCCCTCATCTGCTAGGGTGCCTGAGGAGGTAATCCTGAAGCAGATAACAAGGGTGGTGGGGAGGGGTATAGAGGGAATTCAGCTCCCACAGTCCCTTACATAGACCCTGACAAATGTTGGGGGGGGGAAGACAATGTATCTTCACCTGGAAGGGTGGAGAAGATGGGGGAGGGGTTACAGGCTGGCTCCCTGGTGGGCAGAGTGCCTGTCACCATGGCAATCGCCTCAGTCACTCAGAGTCAGGGGATAGGGGCTTGTCTCAGCTCTTCCCTTTTCCTCTAAGGCTGAGGCAAAGAGGCAATGTTGTCATGACAACACCCCCTTAGTTTAGCACTCCACCCCCCTTTTTCATCTGCTGCTTTATTGAGGGGAGGGGGCATCTCTGAATCCCCATATCCCCTAGGTCTGTCCCCCTTAGTTTGCATGCATGATTTCCTCCAGCTGGGGGTTGGGAGATGGAGGAGGGTAAGTGAGGGGAATCCTTGTTAATCTTCCTCCCCCTTCCAGTGCCACCCGCCTCTTCTGACTGCTGGGGCTAGCTAATCATTTGCCACGAGAGGGTGTCTGATGATGAGGGGTCTCCCTGGTAACAGGTCTAGCTCCCGTATCCATGGCGATCCTTAGTTAGAGACCCTTGTCTTACACTCCGGTGGGATTTATTGACTTCCACTTTCCAAGGCTGGGCTCTGGGCACAACCACCTGGGGTGGGTGAGTCCAGCCTGGATCTCCTCCCCACTGGGCTATTCAGGGATGGGACAGGGCGATGAAATGCTTTCAAGTGTCTTCAAGCCCAAAGGCAGAGAATTGATCCATGGGAGAGGTAGGGAAATGGGCAGGAGATGTCACCCAGGCCTTCCTTCTGAAGGAACAAGTAAAGTACCTTTCTAATAGTCCAAACTTCTCTCCCTCCCAGGACCAGTCAATCTGTCATGGGAATTTGGGGAGAGGAGGCACAAGCTTAGCTCTCTCACTCTCATTGCCTTTGCACCCTCTATTCTCAGCATGAGGAAATGGGGAGCTGGATTCCAAATCTTATAGTAGGGGGATGGAGGACTGAGGTCTCTGAGGAAACTGAAAGAAACACAGAGAGGGATCTGTGCAGATCCGATAGAGCCCAGGCAATAGGAAGGGAGGTTTCTGAAAAGGAGCAGCATAAGGGAGAAGAGAAAAGCTGATACAGGCCATTAAGCTAAATGCTTTGGAACAGAGGGAGAGGTGTTGGAGAAAGATAAGAAACCCATAGCCCGAGGCTTTGGAAAAGGCAAGGCCAGGCAAGGCAGCTGGGACAAGACCCCAGGGACTGGGACTAATAAGGAATACAGCTGTAGTTCTGGTTCCCCAAACAGGGAATGAGGATCCTTTGAATGATTCCTCCCCCTTCACTCCCACACACATATGGGGATGGTCGTTGGGGAACCCTGAAGGGAGGGCTGTCCTAGACCCAAGGGGACTCCTTGGGACTCATTAACCTTGTGTGGACTGCTCTGAGAAAGCCTTCTTCCAGGGTAGAAAAAAATAAGTAGTTTATATTTGGGGGTTCCTGGGGATGCTGCACTGGACTATTTCCACCATATTCTGAGGGCTCTTCTAGAACTGAGGTTCTGGGTCTTCTTTGTGTCCTGGCCTTCTTTCATGTCAGTCTGGTGAAATCTATGGGCTCCTCAGAATCATGTTTTATTTATTTATTTATTTATTTTTGCGGAGGCAATTGGGGTTAAGTGACTTGCCCACAGTCACACATCTAGGGAATGTTAAGTCTCTGAGGCCATATTTGAACCCAAGTCCCCCTGACTTCAGGTCTGGTGCTCTATCCACTTCACCACCTACCTGCCCCCAGAATCATATTTTTAAAGACATAAAATATATAGAATTACAAAGGAAACTAATTTTCTTCATAGATCCTAGATTAAGAACCCCTGCTCCAGGGAATCATTAATGCATTTTAAACAGAGCAATGATATGATCAGATTTATAAACCTTAGGAGTTCAGGATCAAATGAAGCCTCACAGAGCATCCAATCCCTTCAAGATGAGAGACCTCCCATATAGCTGCTCATCCTTCCTAGCAATAGAGAGCTCACTACCCATTTAAGATGGCCCATTCTACTTTTAAGGTAGATTTAATTGTTAGGAAGCTTTTCTTAATTCAAACTCCGACTTCTATCTGCTGGTGCTCCAGCTGTCCTCTGGGAGTGAGAAGAATGAATGTAATCCCTCTTCTTCAGGAGAGCTCTTCAGATACTTGAAGCTGGCTATCACCTTCCTTCCTCTAAGTCTTCTCTTGCTTGAACTAAACAGCTCTAGTTAATTCAACCTCAACTGCCTTCCTATTCTGGTGGTCCTCTCCTGAGTATTCACTGCCATGTCAATGTCCTTCCAAAAATATGGGGACTATTATACTATCAGATATGGTTAATGTGTTGTTTGGGACTGGATTTCCCCTTACTTCCCTTTAAAAATAAAAATATTTGTGACAAGAGATAGCCCTCAGAATAAGAGAGGGGGAAGAAATACATCTGGAAATGAAGGTGATGTTAAAAAAAAACCCAAAGATAAAGCAGATAAGATTATAAGAAAGATAAAAATATATATGATAAATAAATAAAAAGATAAAAATAAAAGTTAAAACAAGGAGATAAAAGTTTTAAAAGCAGATGAAGTTTAAAAAATCTTTTGCAGACACTTAAATACAAGAGATTAATTTGGCAGGTGTGAAGAACAGATTGAAGTGGGAGTAGGGAAGATGAGAGGTGAAGAGTTCTGTTAGGAGGCTAATTCTATTTTCCAGGAGAGAAAAGGAGCCTGCAAATGTGAGAAGTATTGAAGAAATAAAATGGGGGCATTTGACAACTGATTAGATGTTGGGAATGAGTGAGAAAGGAGTCAAAACATGACTCAGTTCATGGATCATAGATTAGAACTGGAAGGGAAGGTCTAACCAAGTCCTTTCATTTTAAGATAAGGAAACTGAGGCTTAGGAGCTCTAGGAGGCTAGGTGATTTGTCAAAAGTCAGATAGGCAAGTTAGTATCCCTATCCAGATTTGAGTCAGTATCTTCTAATCTCTTGAGATACTGTATTTCTCATTGTATCTTATTTTTTGTGGTTTTTTAAGCCTAGAGATGAAGGGAGGAAGGACACAAATGATCAAAGAAACAAATTTAGAGCTAGAGGGGATATCACAGACCAGTGAGTCTAACATTTTACAGATCAGGAAACTGAAGAAGCAGCATTTGAACTCACATTCTTGGATTCTAGAATCAGTCTTCTTCCAATAATAATTATTATTATAATAACAACAACATATGGTTTCTACTCTGTGCCAGGCACTGTACTAAGTGCTTTACAAATAGCTCTTTTGATCTTTACAAAAACCCTAGTTGTTGTGGTAGGTAGGTGCTATTATTATTCCCATTTTAGAGATGAATAGAATAAATGACTTGCCTGGAATCACACAGCTAGTGAGTATCTGAGGCTACATTTGAACTCTGGCCTTCCTGACTCGAAGGCCTGCACCACTTAGCACCACCTAGCCACCTTCAATATAGAATGCTTCTATAGTTTTAGACAGTTATCTGAGGCACATGAAGATCACATAGAAGGTGACCAAGGTTTCCTTGATAGTATGGCTGGCCCTTTATCCACACTGTTCCTTGAGTGTGACATCCCAGCTAGATAATCAGGTGGGGCTGTCCAATAAGCAGCTGCAGATAAAAGAAATGCAATCAGGAAAGGCATCTAGGCTAGAATAATAAGCCCTAAAGGGAAGGAATTCACTTCAGATTATCTATTTAAAGCTTCTTGTTCTATAGTTGAGGAAACTAAGATTGTTCATAAAAGAAACAAGCCCCAGAGACAAAAGATTAAAAACTCCAGATACGTCTGTAAAATGATATGGAAGTTGGGGGGGTAGATGAGCTTGCCAATGTAAAGAAAGAATGTAGAAGAAGAGAAGGGTTTAGGACAGAACTTGGGGAGCAATGAAAAAAAAAGGTGGAAGGAGAAAGAGAGGTCAGATAAAAACAGTAATAATGCTCCTCTACCAAAACCTGGAAACAAAGTAGATGCCTATCAATAGGTGAACAACAAAATTACAGGACAGCAGGATTGCTGCACTATTAAAAAATAAGAGAAATATGATGATACAGAAAAGCATGGGAAGATATATGAACAGATGCAGAATGAAGCAGGTAGAATCAGGAAAACAATATGAACAATGCCAAAGACAAAAGAAATTAAAATGACAATCACAAAACAATCAAATTTAGATTCTG
The DNA here is from genome assembly GCA_023553655.1 of Myrmecobius fasciatus. Lineage (NCBI taxonomy): Eukaryota > Metazoa > Chordata > Mammalia > Dasyuromorphia > Myrmecobiidae > Myrmecobius > Myrmecobius fasciatus. The sequence goes on along the minus strand of JAJPUD010000991.1, from coordinate 145,399 downwards.
ACCAAGCTCAGCCCCAAAAAAGAAATAGAATTGTCTCCTTCCACTTCTTAGCAGAAGAAGGAGACCCTGGATGTAGAACCCTGTGTATGCTGTTGAACTGTTTATATATATATATATATATATATATATATAGTTTAGTTTCATTTAAATTTTCTTTTCTTTTTTCTTTAGTTATTGGGTTATTATGTCAGAAAGGCATGGGAGGTAGCTAAAAGTTGGGAATGAAATGAGTGACCAGTGACTAAGGAATGGTTAGACCAGTTGTGGTACATAGACAACATAGGATGTTTTTGTACCTTAAGAAATGACAGACAAGTATTTTAACATAATTAACATGTAGTGGATTTCCTGCTATCTAGGGGAGGAAGGGAGAGGAGGGGGGAAAATTTGTAACAAAAAGTTTTGTAAGGGTTAATGCTGAAGAATTACCCACATATATGTTTTTTGCAAATAAAAAGTTTTAATAAAAAAAAAGAAAAAAAGAAATGACAGACATGAAGAATTCAGGGAAGCAAGGAGTGATTTTGTGTGAAGGGATTTACAGCCAAGGAAATAGAATCAAGGTACAGGGACTGCAGTGATGTCCACAGAAAACAAGACTAGATAGCAGCTGAATTCAATTTGTAATCAATAATCCTGTTTCCTGAAAACAGAAATTCTAACATAAACAGCCATCTTCTGGAGAGGTAAGGAGCTGAAAAGAGGGTAGAATATTGTATACACAGTGAAATCAGGTTGTTGTGTTAGATAGTTTTTGTTCAACAGTTCCTAGTCCCCCCCCAACTTCTAAAACTTTATCCTCTAAAATTACTTTCTTTCTATTTTCAAAGAATATTTGTTAAGCATTTACTATGTGCCTAACAGTGTGCTAAATGCTAGAGATAAAAAGAAAGGTAAAATACAATTATTTTTGCATGAAATTTGTGTGCCTCTAATTATTTCCTATATAAGAATGTAAGCTCCATGAAGTCAGGAATTGGTTTTACCTTTCTTTTTATCTCCAGAATCTTTTAAAAATAGTATTTTATTTTTCCAAATACAGGCAAAAATAATTTTCCACATTCACCTTTGCAAAACCTTGTGTTCCAAATTTTTTCTCCCTCTGTATCTCCAGGACTTAGCAGAGTTTCTGACTCTTAGTAAGTTCTTAATAAATGTTTGTTGATTGACTTGGTTACAAGAAAGGATTGGGTGTAGGTAAGGGCGTAGCCCATGGAATTATGACTATGATTTTTTTCTTTTAATAAAGGAGTGAGACAAAAAATTTTGACCACAAAGCGAGCAGTAGTAAGAAATGCACCTAGGAAAATTCTGGAAAAGTAGTTATTTTCAATGACCCTATTTGCTGCCACAAAAGCCGCTTCAATATTCTCCTGTTGAGGCATTCTCCCACTAATTTCCATGACTGCAAAACAGAAAACTGCTCTTTCAGAAGGATCAAAAACTACAAACCCCCTAAAGGATGGTCTTTGTAAGTGGGTTGCCATATGGTAAAACAAATAAACAACCAAATAAATAAATAAATAAAAAACCCTGCACACAAATGGCCAAAGAAACACTCCTGGGAGCTGAGGTGGCCCTGTGGAGCAGAGAGAATGACAGCAAAAGCGGTTAGCCAAGTGGTAATATTGGTAATGAAGGGAGACAAAAATAATGAGAGGAGCTTCCTAAGGTTGACACTTATCCTGCGCAGCTAGCATGGTGCCTGGCATGTAGCAAGCGCTTAAGAAATGCTTGTTGAGAAATTGATTGACAGATGAGAGAATCCTCATTAAAGGGCTCTTAGAAAAAGCAGAAAAAGATCAACACAGCAGCTCTAATGACCTGAGTGACCTTAGACAAGTCACAACCACTTTGGACCTGAGGTTCCTTATCTATAAAATAAGGTAGGACTAGACAGATGGCCGGTAGCAATGTTTCCTATTCTAATCCTACCATGTTTAGACATGCATGGGCTATGATCACTACTGTGGGGAGGGATGCAACCCCAGATAAGCCACTATCAAAGTACTGGCACTGATATGAGAGAAGGCATTGGCCTGTGTCACAACACAGCTTTTCTATTTCCCATCCCACTGTGTGGAGTGCTGGGCACACAATAGGGGCTCCCTAAGCACATGACTGATTGGAATTGATTGCCTCTCCCCCTTCCTCCTACCCTCCTCAGTTCTTAGCCATCTTTCAAGACCCACTCCCTTGGTGAATCCTGTGCTAATGGCCCAGGTGGGATGTGATAGCTGCCTCCAAGTACTTGAAAGGCTGTCACAAAGAAGAGGGAGCAGACCCGTTGTGCCTGGCCCCATGAGACGGGATGAGGAGCCATGGATAGAAATGGCAGGGAGGTCAATTTCAGTTTGATGTCAGGAAAGACTTCCTGAATATCCCAGCTGTTCTGAAGTGAAACAGGGGCTTGGCTTGGCTTGACTATATTTATTATCAAGGGAGGGAATTTACTGGGGGTGGGGAGAGAGGGATAAAGGAGCTAATGAGAGTGATTCTGCCTCTTCCGTCCCCCCCCCCCCGAAAAAAGGGAAAGAAACAAATCTCAATGAAACATTTTTTTAAAGTGCAAAGAGGAAAACAAATGGAAGTTCAGAGGAAAGAATAGATAAATAGGACAGCTTTGGAATTGATGTGAATTTGCTTCTGGAGGCTAAGAGCAAGAGAACATATTTTTTAATCTATTTTTTTTTTTCAGCTAAAGAAGTCTTGGTGTATAAACAATCCAGTTTTTTCTGGTCTTCTTTGTATATGGAAACGATCATGTTTGTCAAGTTTGTCAAAAATTTAAAAATAAGTGGTGAGGTCCCTTTCCCTGATGGGCTTCAAGAAAAGACAAGACTAATATTTCTGGGGTGAGCTTTAGTAAGAATTCCTTTTCAGGTATTGGTTGGACAAGACAGCTGCTGAGATCCCTTCCAATCAGTCATAAGACCTTAGAACTCAGATATCAACTAGTCCAACTACCCCATTTTACAGATGGGGAAATCGAGGCCCAAGGAGATTAAGTTATTTGCCCAAAGAAGTTAACAGCCAGAATGCACAGAAAGGATTTGAATTTAACTCTGAAGCCAAGTCTCTTTCCATTGGAACCCAGTGCTTGGACTTCACTTGCCCACCCCTCCATCAGGCTCCCTGATGAGCTCTTTCTTTTCTCTGAATTCTATTCCAGATAGTTCACACCATTCAATTAACAATTAATCAGACAACTTTTCTATTGTCATCTTGAACTATTATCTCAATGTTGTGCTGCTAGACTCTATAGGCTTAAGTCTGATTATGAGACTTAATTCTTTTTGTATCTGATGTCAAGCCAAGTAAAGGATTTTAGATAAAATCAGAGAACACTCAGAGGTAGCAGGGAGACATATGGTCAGGCTCTGAACTAGGAAGAGCTAGGCACAAGTGCTTCCTCTGACTGAATGCATTATCCTGGGCAGGTCATTGAAGCTTTTGCTGTTCTAGGCAACTATCTGAAATTTTATACTAGGTAGAAGACATCAGCCTGTTTTGTTAGAGAGAGTTCCCTACACAAATGAAATCACAAGCCCTATACCCATCTCTAACTCTTATAAGTCTTAACAGGCAGCAGTGGTTCAATGAAAGTTTGTTCATTTGCTATGAAATTTATTGGATTTCAGAGGGAGATTTAAGTGACCTGCCCAAAAACTCACAGCTAGGAAGTATCTGAGGCTGGATTTGAACTCAGGAAGATGAGCCTTCCTGATTCTATGTCTAGGGCTCTATCCACTGCACCAGCAAGAATTAATATCAGTTCAGGCTGAATGAAGAGAAGAGCATACCAGATGAACCAGCTATCCCCTCTCTGGCAAAGACCACATATGACTGAGATCACTAATTGGTACAACATTTTAGGAAAAACATTGATAAGATGAGGAACATCCAGAGGAGGGACAGTAGGCTGGTGAAGGGGACTTGCATAAGGGGGAGGCAGAATACTATTAGCACCCCATAGTTATGTCCAGAGTTTCCTTACCATATCACTTAGTCATTTCTCCTCTTCCTTTCAGTTTCACTCAGTCTAAATTTATCACCCAATCCAGATTTTGGTTGTTGCTATTCAATTGTTTCAGTCGAGTCCAACTCTTAATGACCCCAATTGGACTTTTTTTTGGCAAAGAAATTAAGTTGGTTTGCCATATCCTTCTCCAATTAATTTACAGATGAGGAAACTGAGGCAGTAACTTGAGTGACTTGTCCAGGTTCACACAGCTTAGTGTTTTAAGCCGAATCTGAATTCAGGAAGATGAGTCTTTCTGACTCTAGGCCTAAAGTTCCAGCCACTGCACCACCTAAGAGAGCTGTAGTAGCTTTAATCTACTGATACCTAAAACATTCTCTCCTTTCAGAGTCTGGCTTGAAGTCTACCTCTCCATCTCAGGTCCCATTCTCCTCCCAGTGAGGAGATATCAACATAAATGTTGATAATCTTAACTTCTTAGTTCCTTGACCTGTTCAATCTCCCCATTCTACTTCTCTGTTCCATCTCAGCTGCATACAAAGATATTCATACTCCTGATCTCGCCATCCCCCAAAGAGTATTACACTTCCATGTTTAAGAACACCCAAATTCCTTTATTTCATTATAATCTTTTATCTTTCCACTTTCCTTTATGCCTTATTCTTTCTAAACCAACTCTTCATCTTCACCACGACCTCTAATCCCTCCTCATTACTTTCCTAGGTCATTATCCCTGCTCTGGATAGACTCATACTTTACCAATATGGTGAACCAGTTCAACTTACACTATCCTTTGCTCTCAAAATCCTCAATATCTTGACTTATTACTGATCATGCTTTGATTTCAATCTTAGTTTATTTCCATCATTTATCTGCCTTCTGCAATCTTAGTCATGTGCTGCTGACCAGAGCTGGACAAAATCAGAAAATCATGCTTACTGTAGTGGGTTCACCACAAATTTATATCATATATAATCTCAACTGGGCCCTCACTGCAGCAAGGCAATCTTTTGACTCCTTCCCTAATTTATTGTCTAACTTAACACAGTCCCTTTATTTTACAGATGGGGAAACTAAGGCTTAGAAAGGGGAATACATGGTCACATGGCTAGTGACAAAAAGGGAACTAGAATTCAGGGCTCTCCCTTTCCTGTCAAATACACATTCCCTCTCTCATTTCCACAATTCACACTCTTTTCCTCTCACCCTACCCCCCTTAGTTTATCTGCTGTCCTTATCACAGTTCACAGCGACAGGACCAATGTCCCTAAATGGTCATACTCCTTCCCTCCCTAGCTGGCAAAGGTTCTAATTAAAGGATGATTGTTTTCTTCCAGGAAATTTATCTGGAGTCAAAAAGTTCAGAGTTCATGCATAAATAAAAAGGAAGGAAGCAAACCAAGCTGTTTATTGACCCACAAGTCTCTATGTTTTAGCTGGGCACCTCCCACCCTCACCTTCATCGGAAAACCACATTGCAGTGAAACCAGCGTCTGGGTCAACAGATCCGGTCAAGATGCTGACCAGGGAAACATCACTCCTTCCTAGCAGGGCCCTATGACTTCTCATCAGCCCTGCTGAATCTTCAGTTTATTTCAAAATATGAGACAAAAGTGTTCTGAATTAATCAGGCCACAAATATGTATTAAGCACTTACTGTGTGCCAGGTATATAGTGCTTATATCTTCCAATGAGGAAGATTATGTGTAAATAACTAGGGACATGCAAGATACATAGAGAATAGATGGAGAGGATTGTTGTGGTTTGTACTTCATTCTCAAAAAGGATCAAGACATCGGGGAAATGACCCCATGACATGCAAGTGAATTGGATTTAAGGGAAGGAGGACTTGCCTCACTTTCCCCTCCAGAGCCATCTGAGTCAGGTGGCCAGATATAGATTAGGACCACTAGAGATGGCTCTGGATGCAGTGGGAAACCTTAACTTTTTTAAGCTAAGATCCTCAACAGGTCTCAGTTTGACTGAGGCAACACCTATTTGGTAAATAGGACTAGGTAGCAATTGAAGCAAAGAATCTGCTCTTTCACCTAGTTAAAAAAAAACCGCCATCTAAATAAATTAATAAATCTGGGAAAAGAAGACCTTCAGGGTTTCTGGGATATCATACTCTTACTTACAGATGCTCTTAAAAGTTTGTTTGTTTGTTTGTTTTTGAATTCTGAACCCTCCTAAGATATCTTGTGGTTTACTGGCTAGATTTCTTTTTTTTTTTTAAATTTTATTTGCATAACATATGTGTGGGTAATTCTTCAACAATAACCCTTACATAGCTTTCTGTTACAAATTTTCCCCCCAACTCCCCACCCCTCCCCTAGATGGCAGGATATCCACTACATGTTAATTATGTTAAAATATTGGCAAATCAAATATATGTATACATATTTCCAAACTTATCATTGTTGTGCAAGAAAAATCTTATCTACATAAACGATACATCAGATAGAGGAAACACAATGTAAGCAAACATCATTCAAGGAGTATGAGAATGTTATGTTGTGGTCCACATTTCACATCCCTCTCTCTGGGTGTATATGGCTTTCTTCAGTGAACAATTGGAGGTGGTTTGAAACATTTCATTGTTGAAGAGAGCCATGTCCATCAGAATTGATCGTCATATAGTACTGTTGTTGCTGTGTATAATGATCTCCTGGTTCTGCTCATTTCACTCAGCATCAGTTCATGTAAGTCTCTCCAGGCTTCTCTGAAATCATCTTGCTGGTCATTTCTTACAGAATAATAGTATTCCATAATATTCATATACCATAATTTATTCAGCCATTCTCCAATTGAAGGGCATCTATTCAATTTCCAGTTTCTAGCCACTACAAAAAGTATGTACAAAAAGTAAATGCCACAAACATTCTTGCACATGTGGGGCCTTTTCCTTCCTTTATGATTTCTTTGGGATATAAGCCACTGGCTAGATTTCTTAAGGACCATACCTAAAACCAAAACTACTCTGATTCTCATTGATTGGCCTCCAAAAGGTCCCAGGCCAAGCCCCATTTGGTCATTGTTTGGGTCCTAATTGATTCATATGGAGAGGAACCATAGAAGGGAAACTCTAGAAGACAGGAATGGGGTAGGGAAGCCCCAGAAGGGCCTCCTATAGAGAGTAACACTTGAGGGAAACAGATTTTGATGGGGTAGAGGTGAGGAGTAAATGTAGTCCAGGTATGGAGAATAAACTAATTCAAGGGCAGAAAGTCAAGGGTTATGTGCAAGGCACAACCTGCGGGCCAGTGTGGCTGGTTCACAGAGATCATAGAGGAAAATAAAGTCTAGGAAGCCTAGAAGGAAAGGAAGGGGCCAGGTTGTAAAAAGACCCTGCAATTCAGGGGAATGGTTAACATGGAATCCCAAACTCAGTTTCCCAGCCATGTTATTTCCACCATCATCAATAACAGCATTACGCTGTTACAGCTAGCATTTACGGAGGATATTAAGGCTTGCAAAGCCATTTACATCTATTATCTTATTGAATCATCACAACAATCCTATGAGGCAAGGGCTGTTATTATGTCCATTTTACAGAAGAGGAAACTTAGGTTCAAGAAAGGCCAGTGATTTACCAAGTGTCACACAGAGCTATAGGATTTGAACACTGGTCTTCCAGCTCCAGTTCTGGCTCTCCACTCTAGCCACTGTGGCATTGTCTGTCCTTAATTAAGTACAAGATGTCAGAACTGGAAGGGCCCTAAAAAAAGGCACTTAATCCAGCTTTCCCAGTTTACAGATAGGCAAACTAAGGCACGGAGAATGAGACTGGCTCAAAATCAGGTCATCGGTTCTACCCTCAATCCTTTACCTCCAGTCTGTCCATAAACCCAAGCTGGGGGCTTTGTCTGAGTTGGGGGTAGGGGCTGGTGAACAGAAGTACTCAGTAAGATCTTATTGAAATATTTTTGCCTTTTCCCTGTTTTGATAACAAAATCAAACTAGCACAGAACATCTGGAAGTAACAGGGAGTTTTAGTTTACTACAGCAGGGCTCAGGGCTGGAAGTCAAGGGCCCTGGATTCTAGTCCTGCCTCCTCCAGAGACCATGTATGACATAAACATCACTTTTTATCTTTAAAATAAAGATATTAGGTGACATCTAAGTGCAAAGTCCACAAAATGATCTACAGACATTATTTTATTTAAGCTTTGAAATAACCCTGTGAGGTATTTGGGGATTTTTAAAAACCCTAAGTACTCTATTTTACAGATGAAAAAGCTGAGGTTCAGACAGGTTAAATGACTTACCCATGGTCATACAGCTAATAATTGTCAGAAAGAGGGAAGGGGAGGAAGGGGAAGAGATGAAGAAAAGGGGGAGGAGGAGGAAGAAAGAGAAGAGGAAGGAGAACTTAATTCTAAATCCAGCTCATTAGCTAATGTATCCCACCATGTCTCTCTAGAGTTAACAACTCACATTTATACAAAATGCTTACTTCATAGCAGCCACATGAGGTTAAGCAGTGGAGAAAGGGCTGGGGCTACAAAAATCAGTATTCAAATCCTGCCTTAGACATTTACCAGTTGTATAAGATTGGGCAAGTTGGCTAAAGCCTCTCTTGATCTCAATTTCCTCATCTATAAAATGGGGGGATTGGATCTGACGGCCTCCTTTCACAAGCTCTGACTTGCTGATGGTAGGTGGGTACTATAAGCTTTCTCCTATGGATAGGGAAGGTAAGCGTGGTAAGACAAGAGAGGGAAGAGCCTTTTCAAGGCCAGTGTTGCTGACTTTACAGAGTGTAAAAACTATAGATGTGGGAAGGGGTCAGATTATGAAGGACTTCAAAAGTCAGAGGACTTTATATTTGATCTTGGAGATGATGGAAGGTCATGTTTCCTGAGCTCACTACAGATACACTGGAGTTAATGGATGGAGGGGAGAGTTTGGGTGCTTGACCTGTGATTGCTGAACGAAGGACAGATTGGAGTGGGGAGACTCCACCAAGCACTCGTGTCTGCAGGATAAGGAAAAAGAGCACAGGCTATGGAGCTGAAGGATGGCTTTGCTCTTTATTACCTGTGTGAGCTCACTTCCCTCCTTTGTACACAGAAAGGATTAGAATGGATGATCTCTTAAGTTCTTCTAATGCCAGGGATACCTTAACCTTCTCTTAGGTATGGAGAGGTATAACTGCCATCAGATAGGGATAGTTAAGCTGTGCAGTGTGTACAGGGCAAATGACTTCTCTGGGGTGAACATGGGAATAGGGGACCCCTGGCCTGGGGAAGGCTGGCCGCTGGGGGCCTGGACTGAGCCAGGAACCATCTGTTCAGAGAATCACCCCAAGCAGGCTCTTCCCTCTGGCCCCTCCACCGCCTCCTTCCGAGGCCACCGGGGAGCTGGAACATCTTTCAGCCACAATCTTGGGGGCCCTGATGCTAGAGCCCATCGCCATGGCAACGGTGCAGAGTGAAGGCATTCTATAATCATTAGGGAAACGAGTTGAGCAGCATAAACAGTAACTGCACTCGATTACATGCCTATTATCAGCAGTCTCGGATTTTGAGCATTGGTAATTATGCCTAATTGTGCATTTAATTGTGTAATTGAAAACCCGCATCTAGTTCAGCTGGGGCTATTCTCTCCCCCCAGACAGGGAGGTGAAGCAGTCAAGGCCCCTCCACCCCTGGAGCAAAAAATATTTTGGCAGGGCCACCAGCCCTCTCCTGAGCCCGGTCCAAGTCCTAGAGCCCATCTGCAGGGATGACGGACAGAGGGCAGCAAGCTCTTAACCAGATGGGGGCACTTGTACCCCAGAGCTGCTGGTGCTGGGGAGAAGAGTGCCAGCACTCTAGCATTTAGGTAGGGCATGTATGTTGCATCCCCTGGATCTATCTGTTTGGTAATCTTGAGTTAGAAGGGACCTTAGAGACCTTTCTGCCCCCTCACCTCATTTCACATGAGGAAACTGAGGCTGGGAGGAG
>JAJPUD010000991.1:102288-135459 GCA_023553655.1 Myrmecobius fasciatus | reverse complement strand
CAAAGAAGTCACCACAAGGCTTAGCCAGGGAAAGCCAGGGAGAGGAAAGGCAGGGAAGGAGAGAACAGAAGGGAGAGAGGGATGAAGGGGAAAATCATGGAGGGACCTGGATCTGGGGATCCTCAGTTTGTAAATGGAAGGGACCTAATGCACCATGAATCCAATCACTCTGAAGGATATCAGAATTCAAGTTCATGTAAATAACCCATCTTTCCTGCCAGGACTGATCGGGGAGAAGAGATTTGGAGCAGGGGAGCTGTTCCTTGTCACCAGTCATCACCCAGCTAGCTAAAGTTTGATTCTGGGGTGAAATGAGTAATAAGCCATTAAACAGTTAACAAAAGGTCTACTTAGCCTTAACATGGTGAGAGTAGGAGACAGCAGCACCAGTGAAAATGTACCTGATTGGTTGGGGAGGATGGAGTGACTCATCAGACATCCCGTGAGTTAATGCGAGTTAATCTGAGGGGCTGTTTTTTGCCTGTCTTTGTAGCCCCAGCATTTAGCACAATGCCTGCTTAGTTGGCTAACTGACTGACCAAGTCGATAGGACTTTTTATGCCCAAGGTGACCAGGAAGTCTCAATCCAGCCAGAGGCCATCAGGAGGCTACAACAAGGGAGGTGCACCATGAACTGGGCCACATGCCTCCTCTGTCAGATCTTTGCTTTGTAACCTTTTCACAACCCATGTTGGGGAGGAGAAGACCTTGGGAGAAATTGGTCCTATGACACTTTATCATTTTACAAATGAGATTGACTTGTCCAAAGTTACACAGATAGCAAGTTACAAAGCTGCACTTTGAACATGGGCCCCTTTTTATTTTTGGAACCAGAATCTTTGAATTGAAAACTCGAATTTGAAATTTGAAATTTGAATTTATCAATGCTCCCTCCCCAAAATATTTTCCACGTTTGATTCCAAATCCAGTATTATTTTCAATATATCCCATGCTGCCTCTCAAAGCCAAGACAAACATTTCTCTTCTGGAGAAAAGACTGGTAAGCTATGGGTGTGGAACAGTGCAACCACATCAGATGTGGCTACAGTGTGAGGGTCTCCCATCTGCTCCCTCTCTCTTCATACAGCTTCTACCTTAGCTCATGCCCTCATCATCTCTCAACTAGACTACTGCAGAGGCTCCCTAGCTGGGGCTCCCAGCCTCTGGTTTCTCCCCACTCCATTCATCCTCCATCCTGCTGCCAAAATGATTTTCCTTAGGTACTCTCATACTCAATAAACTCCAGGAGCTCCCCATCAGCCCATTTCCTTAGTCATTCCCATACTCAGCAAACTCCAGGAGCTTCCCATTGACTCTGGAATCAAATACAAACTGACTTTTAAAGCCTTTTACAGGATGGAAGGTCCTCTTTTTCCAGGCTCTTTAGACAATGTTCCTCTTCTTGGCATTCTGCAAACTGGCCAGGCTGGCCTTCCCTCCTGTCCCAGAACACAAACTGCAAATCTCAACTCCTGTAGTTTTGCATTGTCTAGTCCCAGACCTGGACCCTCCTCCTTTCTTTACCTTCAACTCAGAAAATCCCTTTTTTCTTCCAAGATGGAGAAACTCAAGCTCTACCTTCCACATGAAACCTTTGCTGATCAACTCTCTCCCCACCCCAAGCTGTGCTGTTCTTCCTCCCTATCGACCCTGTATTTTTATTTATTCTATAGACACTACACATGTATATACTCCCTCCCGGGAGAGAATATCAAAGTCCCCGGAGATTAGGGATGTTTTATTTTTTAATCTATATCCCCAGTGCTGTAGCACAGAGTAATGTTTTATAAATGTTTGTTGGTTATTCCTCTTTGTTACAAGGGAGAATTCCATAGAGGGAGAGAAAGGAGTTATTGGGAAGAAATGTTATAATTTTTTAAAATATACAATAAATTGAAGATACCCTAGAGACTAATTGGTAAAATCTATTCAATTTACAACTAAGGCAACTGAGATCTATAGAGAGCAAGTGGCCTGTTCATGACTGGAAGCCAGATCCTTTCACTTCCAAAAGCTAGGGCTCTCTATCACACACATTGCTCATTCCTGAGAGTTCTTTTCACTCCGTAACAGAATTCCTTTGCTGGCTAAGGGAGTTTTCTCAGTGTCTATGTAGACAACTTAAAAAAATTTATTATTTTAAATTTATTAATGCTCCAGCCTCTTCCAAGAAGCAATTTGTATCCTCAGCATCGAACACGGTTCCTGGCACATTTACTAAGCGTCTATACTGCAGCTTGAATTGAATCCCTAGATTCTTCTCTTCCCTTCACTTCTTAAGTCTACACAATTAAGCACAATATGAAAGAGGGTTAAAAAAAAAGAACAAAGAGAAGTTATAAGAAACAGACAAATAGACATTAACAGGTGCCTGTGCTAAGAGAGACTCAGTGCTCCACTGTAGTAAACAATTGGGAATTTTTGACAGCAAAATGAAAGTAGTATTGAGTTATATTGCTCTGTTCAATAATTCAGCATTGAAAAGGACCTCCAGGAAATCATTTGGGCCAACCTGTGTCTAAGAAGAGATATCCCCAGCAACATCAGTGACAAATGGTCACCGAGATTTTCTCCAGGGATGGGAAACCCATGGCTTCTTGGGCCTATTCCATGCTGAAACAGCTCTAATTGGGGAGAATATTTTTCTTACCAAAGAGTTAAAATCCCAGTTTTATGAGAGCAACATTTGAGAGTTGAAAAGAACCAGTTGTCCACCCAGTTCAAATCCTTTTCTTGTACCCTCTGGGGTCAACACTATCAAACCCAATACTTGTTTTGCAGGTTGTAATTTTTAATCAATTACTTTAGTCTCTATTTGGAATTTTCTTGGCAAAGATACTGAAGTGGTTTGTCTTTTCCTTCTCCAGTTCATTTTACAGGTGAGGAAACTGAGGCAAACAATGACTTACTCAGGACCACACATCTAAATAAGTATGTGAGACTGGATTGGAAGTCAGTTCTTCCTGACTTCAGAACTGAGCACTCTATCTATTGTGCCACCTAGCTGCTCTTCAAAATAATTAATTAGTTCTGAATACACCTAACTGTGGAGAGTCTATAGTGTATTTGGAAAGGTACTATTCTTAGAGTCAGAAATGTTGGCGTTAAATTCCAATTACTAGCTGTGAGACTCCATAAAAATTATTAAAACTCTTGGGCCTGCAGGTGCCTTGCCTATAAAGTGACCATGATAATAATGAATCTGTCTTAACTCAAAGGTTTGAGATGAAAGGACTTTTTAGTCTTAAAGCACCAGATGATGTAAGTTACTACTATTACTGAGAGAATGTGTCATATACCTTCCTGAAAACCAGATAGACTAAGTTTCTTGATATTCCTCTGTCACAAAATGACACACAATGAGCCCAAAGGGCTTTAGAGTGATCAACCTCTCCCTTTCAAAGTGCTTTAAAAACTATCCCTTTAACAATGCGTTCTAGAATTTTGCCAGAAATTGAATTCTAACTCACTGACCGACAATTTGAAGCATCCACTTTCTTTCTGGAAACTGGGACAGTATTCTCTCATTTCCAGTTCCTCAATACTTCTATGTTGCCAAGATTTCTCAGAGATAGTCACCAGGGGTTCAGCAATAACACCCAAAAGTAATTTTGGTTCAAATTACATATTCAGATGTAATCCATTGGAGTTTGCTCATTTGAACTCGTTAAGGACAGGAAGTTCTTTTCTTACTATATTGCCTTGGGTTTCAATTCCCCTTTAAACTTTGTTTTTCAAAATTAGATATTTCCTATTCTCAGCAGATGAATGAAGGCAAGTGTAACTGAGCATAGAATATTGAGACAGGAATATCTAAGTTCAAATCCACCCTCAGGTACTTACTAAAATGAACCTGGGCAAGTCACTTTAACTTGTCTGCCTCAGTTTTCTCAAGTGTAAAATAACTTCCCAGGGTTTTTGTAAGGATCAAATGAGATAACATTTATAAAGTGCTTAGCACAGTGCCTGGCACATGGTAGGTACTTGATAAATGCTTGCTTCCTTCCTTCCTATCTGACTTTCCAGAAACCATTATTTTCCTGGAACTATATAAGAAAGCTTTGGGATGAAAAGGTAGCCATTTTCTGAACTCAGAGTCAAGGCCTGCTACTACCTCTAATCTTACCCTTTCCCATAGTTATGTTTCTAGATCAGGGGTTCTTGATCTGGGGCATATTCCCTTTTAATACCATCTTGCTACCGTCATAGCCAAAACATATTGCCCTTACCAGTCCATTTTAGTTCTTTTTAAACTTTAAATTTCCTCACATTTGAACAAAATGGCAGGCCACTCTTTCATATTTCTTCTCAAGGACTGGCCTTTCCATTGCTTCTCAGTACACATGGAAAACTTAGTTAAGATTATATGGTTGTTCAGTACTATATGAGGATCAGTTCTAATGGATATGACTCTCTTCAACAATGAAATGCTTCAAACCAATTACAATTGTGCAGTGAAGAAAGCCATATATACCCAGACAGAGGGATGTGAAATGTGGACCACAACATAACATTTTCATGCTCTCTATTGATGTTTGCTTGCATTGTATTTCCTTTATTGGATTATTCTCTCTTATAGATACGATTTCTCCTTAACAAAAAAATGATGTGTGGCAATAACTATACATATATTCGATTTAAGTATTCTAACATAATTATCATGTAGTGGATATCCTGCTATCTAGGGGAGGGGTGGGGAGTAGGGGGGAAAATTTGTAACAGAAAGCTTTGTAAGGGTTAATGTTTAGGAATTACCCATACATATGTTTTGCAAATAAAAAGTATTAATAAAAAAAATTTAAAAAATTTTTAAAAAAAGATTATATGGTTGTTTCCTGATAATTTTCTCAAGGTTTCTACATTTGCGGAAATTGTGTGTGTTATAAGAAACAGATCCAAAAGAGCAGTTTTCCCTCCTCAGCCTGAACAGAATGATCATCAGAGCGGGCCAAGAACTCAGTTGCTCTGTCTTTGGCAGAGAGATTTAGCAAATATTCAGAGTTCACAATCCAACAAACATAGTAGCTACTATGTTGTGGACAATAGATTAGGAGTTTGGGATAAAAGGCAAAAACAAAGGAGTGAGTGCCTGTCCTCAGGGGGCTTACATTTTACAATACAAAATAATTTTTAATAAATTTCCAGACCTGAAAATTGTATTGGTATAGGGCATTACCCATGAGGAAACTCCCTCTCCTCACAGAAGATAGGTGTATTTATAAGTAGTAGTTTCTAGGAGGGAAAAGAGCATCTTTTTTTCCCCTTCTTCAGGGCTGTAAAATCATAGCTGCTTGGTCACCAGGTGTTATCCAAACTCATTATACCTCTACTATAGAATTGGTGTCAGTTTCCATTTCTGGCTGATGGGAAAAGTGTTGGTAATAATGAGAAAAACTGAAATTTCTGAAAAGCCTTTTAGGGTTTTTGGAACCTTTTCCTTCCTCTAACTCTATAAGAGAAGTGGTACGATTATTATCTTCTTTATTTTCCAGCAGAGGCCCAGAAAGGGAAAGCTGCTCGATGAGTCCCATGAATAGTAAATGATTAAGATAAGATTTTTTTTTTTAAAACAGACCTGAGATTTCATCCATCCAGACAACTCTCGATGAGGATGCTCCCTCTACCAATATAGGTCAGCATCTGCTTGGTGACTTACAGTCTTAGAGAATAGCCTAGGATGCTGGGAAGTTAAATGAATTACTCAGGATCACACAGACAGAATGTGTCCTAGGGGAGACTTGAACACAGGTGTTCCTGCCTTCAAGATCAGTTCTCTATTGGCTGAACCACACTACTTCTTATATGA
The DNA here is from genome assembly GCA_023553655.1 of Myrmecobius fasciatus. Lineage (NCBI taxonomy): Eukaryota > Metazoa > Chordata > Mammalia > Dasyuromorphia > Myrmecobiidae > Myrmecobius > Myrmecobius fasciatus. The sequence continues at coordinate 129,653 of JAJPUD010000991.1, read as the reverse complement.
ATACAGAGTAAGGAATATTAAGAGGGTAGAGGGAGGGAATCAAGGAAAGCTTAAGGGAAGATGTACCATTTAAGCTGAACCTTGAAAAAAAGCCAAGACTTCTACAAAGCTGAGGTGAATCAGGGGTGAATTTCAGGCACAAATAAATGCCTAGAAGAGATGGAGTTTGTAATAAAGAAGATCATAGCATTGGGCTAAAAAGACAAATTGGAAGAAGACAGTCTGTGGAAGGCTTGAAACACTAGGCTGAAAAATTTGGATTTTATCCTATAAACAATAAGAAACCAGTGACAATTTTAGAAAGGAGAGTAACACAGATCTGTGACTTGGAAAGATTATATTGGTTGTAATGTGTAGGATGAGACATCTGGAATAAATATTGTATTCTGTTCCAAGTGCCATGGTATTGGAAAGACATTGAGAAACTGAAGGATCTAGTGGACAACCAGGCTGGTCAAGAGCCCGGAGTTCATGTTGCATGAGGATCAACCAACAAAACTGAGATGTTTAGCCCAGAAAAGAGAAGGGGGAGAGGTGGCCTTAGATGGAGGGGAGGGATTTGTAGTATGGCCGCCATCTTTAAGTTTGTGAAGGGAAGGAGAAATTGGACTTGTTCTTAGCCCCCATAGGCCAGAATCAAGAGCATGGACTACTGGCAGAATCATGAGTTGGTCCAATCTCTTTGGAAAGTAATATGGAATTTGACAGTTAAGGGTCACCAAATTGCATACACTCCCAAAAGTTCCATTACTGGGACTTTATCCCCAAGGAAAAAAAACCTATTGGTACAAAAATATTCCCAGCAGTGCTATTTGTAATGACAAAATACCAAAAACAAACTAAGCGACCATCAACTAGAGAATGACTGAACAAATCATTAAATGATGCATGTAATGGCATATATTATTGGGCCATAAGACACAATGGTAAAGAATTCAGGGAAATATGGGAAGATCTGGAGAAGATGGTGCAGAGGGAAAGAAAAAAACAGACTATAGACACAGGCCATGTAGTTAAAGTTCATAAAACAACAAAGGAAGTCTTTATTCTGTCTCTCCTAAGGTGGAGCTAATGATCAGTAAACAAGAAGTTACAGACACATGTAGAATCGTTTACAATCTCTTGTTGTTTTTGGTTGGTTGGCTGGTTCGGCTTGTATGCTTGCTTTTCTCATTTTCTTTCCTTACGCTCCTGTTCACATATTTGAATATGGGTATTTGTCAATGGAACTAAAAATAAAATTCATGGAGGCAGGTGCATACGTAGTTGTGTGTGTGTGTGTGTGTGTGTGTGTGTAGGCAACAAAGCCCCATCACCTGGTGGCTACCCTACTGGGGGCAGTGCCCCTTCCCACTTAGCTCTCCAGGTCCAACTCAAAGCATTTATTGTTCGATAATATCTGCCACTGCCACTGGCGTTGTCTTTGACAATTCGGAGGCACATCTCTTTGAGGAAGCATCAGAGAGGGACTCCAGCCATTAAATAGCTAGGATCAAAGGTCTAAAGCAGGAGAAAACCTAAGGGGTCCAGTTCCCTTACTTTACAGATAGGGAAACTGAGGCTCAAAGAAGTTGAGCTCATTCAAAAAGGCTCATTCAAAATCCAAGAATCACATGGAAAATACAGGATCACAGGTCTAGGACTGGAGGGAAACTCACTGGTTATCTAATCTCCAGCTTCTTAAACTGCAACTCATCACCCTATATGAGATCTGTTACTGAATGTGGGGATCATGAAATTATCAGTAAATTTTTATTTGTACCCCTATTATACATATGTATATACTTGGTACCACATACAAATTTCTCAGGCAAAAAGAGTGAGTGGAAAAAGTTTAAGAAGCCCTGATCTAATCCAACTCCCTCATTTTCCAGATAAAAAAACTGTAGTTGAAAAAAATTAGGTGATTTGTCCAAAGTCACATAGGCATTGTTATGCTGCAGAGTTGGGTTAGTTTTCACTACCTAACTTTAAAAACAGAAAACAAGTTTATCAGATACATTTGTTCCTGACACCAAATTAAAGAAGAAATGTATTAACAGATGCTCGTGTATATAATGCTTAAAGTCTATTATTACCTCCTTTGATGCTCACAATTTTGAGCTGGGTGTGATTATTAATCTCATTTTGACAGATGAGGAGACTGAGGCAGAAAGAGAGGCTGTGTGACTTTGTCAAGTGTCACACATCTAGTAAGAACTGGAGGGAGGATTTGAACTCAGGCTTTTCTGACTCCACACTCTTTGTCACCTTTCTGCACATATAGTGCAGGTCCTTCTCTAAGGAACACTGAATAATAAAAATCAGATTCTCTTCTGTAATGATTTCTTTAAAAATCCTCCCGAGAGGAACCATGTTTCCTGCTTTGTAATACCTGCTCAAAACAGGGCCTGTATACAGCAGGTGTTCAGTAAATGCTGAATAATGACTGGATACAATGCCCTTAAGACAAGAGGTCAGAGGGTTTTATCTGTGCCAATCACAGAAATTTACAAATCATAAGGGACCTTATAGATCATCTATTATAACTCATATGAATCAATATGCATTTGTTAAATGCCTACTATGTGCCAGGTACTGGGGATATGAAGTCATAAATGAAATAAGCCATGTCATTAGTGAGCTTATATTCAATAGGAAAAATAATGAGCATATATAAAGATCTATTCAAAATGGACACAAGATGGTTTTGCTGGGAAGACTCCTGGTATCTGGGAGGAAGGAATAAGAAAAGGCTTTGTGGTAAGCAGTGATTCCCATGTGGTGATTTACTACAATGGTCCATGGAGTTTGCTAAAAATCATTTACCAGCATTTTAAGCAGTAAATAATTGCAGAATATTCTGAGTAACACATTAAATTACTCCAAAGGGTTCACAACATATTTTTCCCCCAAAAGAACTTTGTAGAACAACAACAAAAAAAATGCTGGGAAAAAGTGACATAGAAAGGGGTATTTGAGTTGAATCCTGAAAAAAAAAAAAAAAAACAAGATTCTAAGAGGTAGAAGAAAGAAGGGAACACCTTCTGAACAACCCATACAAAGAAAGTCTGCTATGAAAGCAAATGGACTTCTGTTGATGAGAAACAATTAGAAGGTCAGACTGACTGGGCCATAAGGTGAATCAAGAGGAGTAATATGTAATAAGAGGCAGCTAGGAGGCTCAGTGGATAGAACTCTGGGTATGGAGTCAGGAAAATGTGAGTTCAAATGCGACCTCAAACCTGAAGTGGACCTTGGACAAATCACTTACCTTTGTTTACTACCTCAGTTTACTCATCTGTAAAATGAACTAGAAAATAGAACAGCAAACCACTCCAGTCTCTTTGCCAAGAAAACCCCACATGGGGTCACACGACTGAATGACTGAACAATAAGGTGAGGAAAGTAGATTGAGGCTAGGTTAGGATGGCTTTGTGTACAAAGAGAGTTTGGATTTCATCTTTGAGGTAAAAAGGAACCAATAGAATTTGTTGAGTTCAGGAGTCAGATCTATGCTTTAGGAATACAGATTGTAATTGGGCTGGGCTTGAGGCAGGGAGCCAATTGGAAGGGGACTTCAATGGACCAAAAGAGAAGGGATGACAGCCTGAACTGGGGCAAGCTGAACAGCCCCTCTCAATAGCTCCCAAAAGTGGGTTTTGAGCCTTCCCCTTCAGAGTCCTTCAGCCATGAGGTCCCAACTTCACTTGTGGATAGCTGTTTTTTAATTTTAAACTGCTTAGGCTATTTTTGTTTGTTTTGTACATATAATCTCCATTTCTACAACTATTCCTCCCTGCTCCCATACTTTTGGAGTCCTGATTGCTCCAAATGCCAACCCCCCTCTTATACTGAGCTGAACTCTGCCCTTACCACTTTTCCCACACTGCCCCTAGTCCTACCCTCTGGGGCCGAGCTGAACAAGTCTAATGCGTGAGCCAGCATGACACATTGCCGGTCCCGCTGTGCTGTGAAGAATGAGTAGCGTGTCACTTCAGGGATGTGTCATCATGCAGGAACCCAGCCGGCGGGATGGAGGGAAGCCTGAAAAAAATTGGTTTGTTGAACTGAATGCTGAGCTGATTGAGAGAAAAACTCTTGTTTATTAGACAATGGATTTGGGGATGCGGGAACCTAGCCTTCCACCTCCAAAGGCAATGCTTCTCTCTATGATGATATCTCTGAAGGTCTGGGTCTCCCTCACAGAGTAGAAGTCTTCAGGAGGAAATTAGAGGGGCCATAGGAGAAAGAAGTGAAAACTGGGGAGGGAGAAGACAAAGGAAAGAAGACAGGATGGGGGGAGAAGAGAGAGGCAGAGACAAGACAAAGGAGACAGAGAGAAGGCAGAGAAAGGGAAAAAGAGAAAGAGGGAGAGACAAATACACAGAGACAGAGAGATATGTGAGCATACACACAGACACACATATAAAGAAACAGAAAGAGAGAGAGAAGGAATAGAGAAAGAGAGAGAAAGAGAAAGGGACAAGGAGAAAGAGAGAAAAAGAGAGATGGCAGTAAATAATGAGTGAATGAATGAAAAAGAATTTATTAAGTGACTACTATGTTCCAGGCACTGGGGATACAAATACAAAAAGTGAGACAGTCCCTACCCTCAAGGGGCTTCCATTCTAATAACGACAGTCTTATACTACTTTTGAGATTTACAAATAAATCTTTTATCTCACTTGATTCTTAGAAATACCTCAGGATATAGGTAATACAAGTATTATAGGTTTGTTGCCATTAAAAAACAAACTGGATTTAAGGATTTCACTGGTGTGGGAAACTCCCAGGGAGCAAACTCACTAGATAGTACAGTAGATAAAGCTCTGTGTCTGAAGTTCAAGTATGGCCCCAGACCCTTACTCAGCTATATGACCCTTAACAGAGTGATTTCATTTTGATCCTCTTTGAATGTGAAAAGCAATAACCTAACCTAAACTGTGTGACCCCTGGGCAAGTCACTTAACCTATTTGCCTCAGTTTCCTCATCTGTAAAATGGGAATAACAACAGTACTTACCTCATAGGTTGTGAGGATCAAATGAAATAATACTTGTAAAGTGCTTAGCACAGTGTCTGGCACATAATTGCTCAGTTGTTTCAGTCATTTCAGAGTCTTTGTGACCCATTTGGGCTTTTCTTGGCAAAGATACTAGAGCAGTTTACCCTTTCCTTCTCCAACTTATTTTAAGGATCAGGAACTCAAACAAATAGGATTAAATTACTTGGACAGGGTCACACAACCAGTAAGTGTCTGAAACTGGATTTGAACTCAGAAAGATGAGGCTTCCTGCCTCCAGGCCTAGCACTCCATCCAATGTGTCACCCAGCTGTCCTCTGGCACAGAAGGAGAGCTCTGTAAATGTTAGCTATTATTATTTTCTTTTAATATAAAACGGGCCCTCTTTGCAACTCAGACTGGGCCCACATAACCAGGAGGCCTCAGTGCTGAGACTTGAACCTCAGCTGGTTTGACAACTTGGTTAACTCTTTACTCACTATATCACCCCTTGTTATTATTAATAGATAAAGAAATAATAATAATAATTAGTATTTACATGGCACCTAAGAAACAGAAGTTAAGTGATTTTTATAGGATCAGATAGTATCAGAAGCAGAATCCAAACCCAGGGCCTTCTAACTCCAAGTCCCAGTACTTTTTCCACTTTATCACACTGTTCCTATGAAATGGTAGGATGTTCAAATGAGATGATCCATCTCATTCAACCCCTATTGGAGCTCCCCTCTTACAAGCTCGTCCAGGGTGTAAGTAAGCAGGCTTGAGTCTCCTAAGAAACTCTGCCAACATCTCCAGAGCTCCAGCTGGGTGAAAACACACCTTTTGGCATGGCTTCAAAGCTACACGGTCTTGTCTTGTTTGCCTTTCCTCTCTCATGGGCTGTCTAGTCTCACCACCAAGGCTGAAACTCCTCTCAAGAAACATTCCTTGACAGTCTCCTTCATAAAGCAGAATGCTCAGGAAATAGCTGCTCATTCAATGATTGACATCTTCAAGCTCTCTTTCTCTGTCTATCTCTGTCTCTGTTTCTGTCTCTATCTCTGCTGTCTGTCTCTGTCTCTTGTCTATGTCTCTGTCTCTCTCTGTATCTATCTCTGTCTCTGTGTCTCTCTATATCTGTCTCTGTCTCTCTGCCTCTGTCTCTGTCTCTCTCCCCCGTCTTCTTTGCTTCTCTCTGTCTCTATCTCCCTCTCTCTGTCCATCTCTCTGTTTTTCTTTCTGTCTGTCTGTCTCTCTTTTCCTTCTCTCAAAATCTTCAAGCTCCTTGTCTACCTGTGTGTGTGTTTTTGTCTCTCTCTGTGTTTCTTTCTCTCTGTCTCTTTGTCTGTCTGTCTAACTCTCTATAGCTCTGTCTCTATCTGTCTCTGTTTCTCTCTGTCTCTGTCTCTCTCTCCCCTGTCTCTCTTTTTTCTCTGTCTCTGCATTTCTGTCTCTATCTCCCTTTCTCTTATTTTTTTCTCAAAATCTTCAAGCTCTCTGTCTCCTCCCCCTTCTCTCTGTCTACCTCTCTGTGTGTGTCTGTCTATGTCTCTCTGTCTCTCTGTGTTTCTCTCTGTCTCTCCATAGCTCTCCCTGTCTGTCTCTGTCTCTCTGTTTCTGTCTCTTTCTGTCTCCCCCTGTCTCTCTGTTTCTCTGTCGCTGTCTTTCTGTCTCTATCTCCCTCTCTGTCTGTCTCTTAGTTTCTCTTTCTATTTCTGTGTATTTCTCTTCTCTTTCTCTCAAAATCTTCAAGCTCTCTGTCTTTCTCTCTGTGTTTCTCTCTGTGTCTCTTTGTGTGTGTCTACCTGTTTGTCTCTGTCTCTCTGTGTCTGTTTCTCTGTGTGTGTTTCTCTCTGTGTCTCTGTCTCTGCCTCTCTCTGTCTCTATCTGTCTCTACCTCTGTGTCTCTGTGTCCCCACCCTACCCCATTACTGAGGTCCCAGTCATACACAGAATGAAACACATCCTTTCCTCCTCTAAACCTGTTCAGCTTCTCAGTTTCCCCATCTGTCAGCCCTCCACACCTGTGGTTTCCATTTCCTTACCAGCATCAGTACCTTTCCTCCCTCCCTTAGCCAACATGCAGATAAAAGATTTCCCCACATGTCACTAACCCACATTTATATGGGCCTTTAAATCTTGCCGAGCCCTTTGCACACATGCAATCTCATTCACAACAGTGCTATGAGGCAAGTACTCTGGGTTTTATTAGCCTCTTTTTACAGCTGCAGAAAGAGACAATCAAGAGTGTAGAAATGACTTTTCATCTTAGAAATGATAGTCATCTTAGTAGTAAGTGTTGGGGGGCAGAATTCAAACCAAGGTCCTGGTGACTCCAACTCCAACAATAACAACAACCAGAAGCATTTATCAAGCACCTACTGTGTGCCAGACACTGTACTAAGCTCTGAGGATAGAAAGAAAAGTGAAAACACAATTTCTGCCCTCAAGGAGCTTACAGTCCAACATGCAAACAACTGTGTACACACAAGACAAATGGGAGATAATTTCAGAGGGAGGGCTTCCTCTGAATGGAGAGGGAGGAGAGAGAGGGCACTAGATTTATTATATCTGTCTCTCAAATCGTGATATTCCCTGTCTTCCCTCTCTATTCCAGAATAGGCCCTCATCACCTCACCACAATACAAAGTAACACAACTCATATTCATTTAGTGACTGGGACTAGTATGACAAAGCTTTGGAGTTGAGAGAGAAAAATACTTGAGATAAGATGTGATTATGTCCTCCAGGGATTTTCAATAAGTCTGACTGGGATGGATGACCTCTGAGATAACTATCACGTTCAGTATTCCAAGATGAGCCCCCCTCAGATCCATCCTGGAGTCAGATATTTCATCTGTACACTCCTCTGCTCAGGGACTTGAAGGGACTCTTTATTCTCCACTACATAATAGCCACACATCTCCTTGACCTAATGTGAATAAATCTCATCTCCCCAGTCTAGCCTTCTGGCATTGTAGTCCCTCCATTTCTTCCCTCCTATGTGTCTATCCAGGCTTACCACAATTCTCCATAACAAGAGATACTGTGACTTAGCTACAATTATACCCATGGTTGCCATCTCCACACATGGATGGCTTAATTTCCGCTTTCATAGCTTTTTCCAACCAATGTACATCTATCTCTTCCTCCAAGAAACCTTCCCCATCAACTCTGCCCCACTCTAAGACTAAGAATCACGAATTCTTGTCTCAGAGACAGAAAACACCTAAGAGATTATTTAGTTCAGTGGTCTCAAACTATTTTAAGTATCTAGTTTCAAGTATTTATACTACCACTAAATACTAGCTGTTCCTCTGTGCCTGGAACATTCTTCCTTCTCTCTGCCTCCTGGCTTCCCTCGTTGTTGAGTCATTTCAGACATGTGCAACTCTCCATGACCTCATTTTGGAGTTTTCTTGGCAAAGATACTGAAGAAGTTTGTCAGCTCTTTCTCCAGCTCGTTTTACAAATGAGAAAACTGAGGCTAATAGGATCATCCAGCTAGTGTCTGAAGCCAGACTGGAGTTTCATGAAGATGAACCTTCCTGACTCCAGGCCCAAGACTCTGTGCACTTGTCCCCTAGCTGTCCTCCTAGCTTCTCTATTTTCCTTACAATCTTAAACACAATCCCATCCACAGAAAGACTTTCCCAGTCCTCCTTAATCTTAGGACCTTCCCCTTGATATGATCTTCAGTTTACCATATCTCTATCTTGTTGGCACATAGTTATTTGTATGATGTCTCCTCCATTATATTGTGAACTCCTGGAGTGCCAGGACTGTCTCTTACTTTTGTATCTCTGTATTGGCACACAGTAAGTGCTTAATAAATGCCAGGGGAGTTCCTTATTACCAAATATTTGGAGGAAGGGGGCCAGTGAGGAGGGATGTGGCCAAATTTTCCATAGATCCCTAATCTGGCTCAAGTTCTCCTCTTACTTTACACTTGAGAAAACTAAGACTCAGAGCAAACTCAATAGCAGAGTCAAGGTCAGGTACTCTTTTCTGTTGCCTCTTGTTCTCAGGATTTAATTTTCTATTCTCATTTTATAAATTAAGCATAGGGAGGTTATAAATTATCCCTGGTCACACAGCTAAGTCATTGGCAGTATCAGGATTTTAACTCAGATCCTTGACCCTCCAGAACCAATGCTCTTTCCAGTGTACTATGGTGCAATGTTGTACTCTTCCCCCAGGAGGATGTGAATTCCTTAAGAGTAGGGACTAAACCCCAATGCCAACTTCTACTGGAGGTTTTTCAAGGTTCTTTCCATTGCTACTGTCTTCCTCCCTGAGATGACCTTCTCTCTGCTCTGTATATCTTGTTACACATATAGTTAAATACTGTCTTTCCCATTAGACTGTAAGCTTCTGGAGGGCAGAGACTGTTTTTGCCTTTCTTTGTATCTTCAGAGCTCAGTACAGTACCCAGCATACAGTAAACACTTAATAAACATTTGTTGATTGACAGGACGTGGGTTTTTTTTTTTTTTGTTACCTTTTTATATCGCCACCAACTAGTCCAGAACTTAACAAATAGTAAGATGTTAATAAGTGCTTGTGGAATGAACCTGGGCGAAGAGATAAATCAGATCATCAAAAACAGAACTGATTATATGTTAACTGTATATATGTACTGAATATAATATAGGATGTATATAATGATATAATGCATACATACATAAAAAAGACATTAAGAACAAGCTTGAGAGAGTGAATGTGTCTAGGAGATGCAGAGTAAAATCCTTTTGGGGTTCTTGGTTATTTTTTAAAGTTCCTTTAGGTTTTCTTTGTTAAATGCTAAGGTTTGAAATAAGATTTTTTTTCACTTCTTGTCCTAGGTTGAATTGTTTCTGTTGATGGTTAAGTCTACACTTTTAAAAAATTAATCATCCAATCCCACAGGGTTTTTTTTTCCACTTGAATCACAAGTCAGGTTAGGATTTTGCTTGGTCAGCCTTATAATCAAGTGATGGTGGCAGCTGCTGCCTATGCTTCTCCCTGGGAAGAAAAGTAAGAGTTTTAAGCTTTCCTTCTAGCCTCTTCCTTACTCTACTGTAGCAACATAATGAAGTAGAAAGTGAAGAAGGCCTGGGTTTCAAATTTGCTAATTAATTACTGTATTACTATTTCCTGTTTTGTTAATTATTGACTGCAGGATCCCAGATAAATTACTGATCTTCCCAATCTTAGTTTCCCAATCTATAAAATGAGGATAATAATCCTTGCTCCTCTTCCCATATCAAGGCTGTGACAAGGAGTAAATGTTCAGCCCTCTTGCACTATGTTACACATCTAATCCAGCCCTGGCTCGAGCTCCCATCCCCTGTGACACACTCTTACTAGGCATATGGGAAAACATATGAATCCAATTTTCAAGTGTTTAATTTAAACTGAAGTAACAAAGACCAAAACAAAAAGAAAAAAACATAACTGGTCCTCAGACACAAAGAGGGTACAAATCTTCTACATCTCCAGGGGACTTATAATCTACTTCTCCTTCTGTCCTGCTAAGTCCCCAATTAAGACTTCACTTACTCAATAAACACACAAAAAATTGTTAAACATTTATTCCAAGCATTGTGCTTAGCTAGGCACTGGAGGAGATACCACAAAAGAGTTGTTAGAATTTTATGCAAATGTAAAGGACTGTTCTTCCTATATAACTCATTTTTTCCAAGGATCCTTTGTGTTCTCCTTCTACCAATAAAGACCAACACAGAGTCTGTGCCTTGGTACATGGTATTCAAGAATTGTTGTATGCCTGAAACATTTATCATGCAGATAATGAGTCTTTTTTGATATAAGGAGCTGGCCAGGGGAAGGTGGCACAATGCCTATAGTTCTTTGCTCCTGGGGCAGGTTGAGACCAGTGGATTGCTTGAGCTCTGGAGTTCTGAGTTACAGTACAGAGGGTTAAAGCCAGTAGGGTTTCTGCACTGTATCTGGCACCCATATGTGAGTACCCCTGAGGAAGGGGACCACTGTATTGATTAAAAATGAGTGAATCCACCCATTTTGGAATTGAAGTAGATTAAAGGTTTATAAAGTACCAGTGTACTTCCAATATACATCAGAAAGAGCAATGATATCTCAAAAAATCCAAACCAAAATCAAACCAAAAAAATCTTTTGCTAGGTTAGTCCTTGGATAACAGACTTCATACCAAAAGTTTTTCCAGCTTGGTAGGGTCTATCAGAGTTTATACTTCAACAGCTCAGCTTTTGAGAAGCCAGGGTCACTTCCATGAGGCATCAGAGGAGGAGAGCAGAATATCAGAAGACTGTTCTTAGATATGTTGCTTTTCTAGATCTTAAAATACTTTTCCCCACAGTTTGAACTTTTCTCCAGATCAATTCCTCTCCTCTCCAATGCTACCCCATAAGTCTGAATTAGCAGAAGTTTTAAATTTATTGCATCACTTTACAACTGATAATGTATATAATGTTCTTTGCAAACCTTCAAGCACTAGATAAATGTCAGTTATCATTAATATTATTATGCCTTTTGCTTTGTTCAGAAAACTCTTCACTAGCCATGCTCAGAGAATGGAGAGATTCTGATCAACTGTGAAGGGTAATCCATGAACCCATTATGTGCCATAGCCTAAAAAGTTTCTCTGAGAATGTTGGACCTGGAAGGAATCCTTGATGCTGTGTAGTTTAACCATTTGTCCTAATAGGCAGGAGGAAATAAGCACAGAGAGAAGTTATTTACCTATGACCATATAGCCAGGAAATATCAGAAGTGGAGTGTAACCTAATTTTTGCAGGTCCCAGACTGGTTTTTTGTTTTGAGGGGAGAGAGAGAGAGACAGAGACAGAGAGATGGAGAGACAGAGACAGATAGAGAGATAGACAGAGACAGAAAGAGACAGAGAGAGTATGTGTTAACTACATCAAGGTACCATCTCCTTTTTGCAGGGAATCTTACTAAAATTTCAGAACCCATTTTCTTGAGTGAATACAATAAATGTTCCTGAGGACCAAGATTTCCAAGCTGTCCTTTGACAACCATTGAATTAAAGCATTTTGGAAATGGAGTGGATCTCAAAAGCCTTCTAGTTCCACCCATGCTCCCCTGTACAATAGTCTTGATAAATGGGCATTCAATCTTTGCTTAAAGATCTCTAATAAAGGGGGATCCCACTACTTCCTGAGACAGACCATTTGACTTTTTTAGAAAACTCTCATGATGGGAATGATTTTTCCTGATTTCTAATCTAAATTTGCCTCTTCGGTTTCACTTTCATTTATTGCTCCTCAATTCACCCTAAGGGTCCAAATGGAATTCACTATTCCAGGTCCAGGAATAAGAGAAAGAGGAAGATTTTGAGCTGAAGGCAAACTGTGCCCAGGACAGTCCTTAGGAGTTTCTACCCTTATCCCCTTCCCAAGAAATCCCTGATCTCAGCTTGTTTTCCTGTCAATTGTTTCTTCTTCCCAAGTAATTGACTGCAGTAATTAACTAAACATTCCCATTTCCTTTCAGTGACCATCAAATGCTTGGTAACTAAAAGGCAGTTGAATTCTGATGAAATATAATAGAATAATCTCAGTCTTGGAGAACTGCTAATGAAATATAATTTCCTCCTTTCAGTAGAGAGGTGGGGGACTATGGAGGCAGAAGGGAGTTCTGTCAGAAGCTTGGTCAGTTGGTTTGATTGAATGTTTTTCTAACAAGGAAGGCTCAATGGTGAGTGCAAGAGCCCTTAAGAAAAACACTTAAGGGAGAAAAAGGCTACAATAAAAAGTTAAAAAGTAACCAAACACCACTTCTACATGTAGAAAAGACCTTAGGTTAAGAAGATGTAGTTCTAGACTTAAAGCTCCTTCATTAATGCATTTCTGTGCAGAATATGCTGGTAAATGTTTAACAATCAACTGGGGGAAAGCAGGATATACCCATGACATATTTTTAAATTCAATATGTACTAGTAATATTTTCTAGCCTAGAAATCAATACAACAATAAATCAAGCCCTGATCTGTGGGCTTGCCAATTTCTGAAATGTAAATGCTCACACTGAAAATTTAACAATGGGTTACAGGTTGAGTTGGTCCCAGAACTCCCCAGTTTCTGTGCTTTGTGATTTCCCATCTGTAAAATGAGGATAGTAATAACAGCCCCATCTTTTTAAATATGGGGACCAAAAAGATGGTAGAGTTAGAATCATAGCATTTTGAAACTGGAAATGAGCACAGAAATTATTTACTTATTATCCCAGAAACTCAACATTTGAAGGGACCTTAGAGGCCAGCTAGTCCAACCCATTTCTGAAAAAGTATGTCTTCCCTGACATCTCTAACAAATAATCATCTAACCTGTGCTTGAAACCCCCCTTAACCCTGGTCAAGTATTCACTACCATCTAAGGCAGCCTTTTACACTCTTGGATAACTCTGGTTATTGGAAATTTTTCTCTGACATGGATGTGAAAGCTGCCTCTCTACAATCTCCATCAATGCCAATAGATCTGCCCTCTGGAACCCAGCAGAAAAAAAGCTAATGTCCTTTCCTCAAGAAAAAACCTTCAGATACTTAAAAATGGTTATCCAGTTCTCTCTAAGTCTTCTTCTCCAGGCTAAACATGTTCCTTCATTTCACAAGTGAGGAAACTGAGGACAAAGATTTGCTCAAGTATTAGTGGCAGAGCTGGCACTAGAACCCAGGTGTTTTCATTTTCATACCAATCCTCTCCCCACTATACCAGGATGTCTTGGGAAAAGTGAAAAGCTTGATGCAGAACCAATGCAGGGTATTATTTTATTTTCATCACCAGAAGAACCTGGTGTGAAATCATTATAACAATACAAGCCCCTCTGGTCAAATACATCATAATAACTAGCCGTGGGGACACTCCATGGACAGCATCCAGAGGCGCTACCTTTGGAATTGATGCCGAGGCATTTCAGAGATCCTGTCTCTGTTCCCCAAGCTTGCCAACATCACTACTGTTAATAATACAATAATTCAAGCTGGCCATTCTTTCAGATCATCAAACCTAGGGACAGCAAGCTATGTGAGCTAGCAGGAAACCCACATAAACATACAAATACGCATCCCCAAAAGGAATTTACCAACTAGAAATGAAAAGAACTAGCTTCTCAGGGTCTACCTCTCTTGATCTAGCCAGAGCCTTCAAGACACAATTAAAGAGATACAAGTTAAGCGCCTACTAAGCGCAAGGTGCTAGGAGACAAAAGACAGAAACAAAAACAGTTCTTGTTCTCAAGGCATCTATGTCTTAATTTGGTAAAGGGTCACATGTAAATTAAGTAATTAAGAATCAAGTAACTTTAAGAGGAAGAGAGAGCTGAGGACTGGAGGGAATAAGAAGAGATTATGTAGGAAGAGGCATTAGAACTACAAAGAAGCAGAAACAGAGATGAGGCAGAATGAGCAGAGAATTCCTAAATCGGAAATTGCAAGGGATCTCCAAGGCTATCTTGTCCAAACTTTTTATTTGACAGAGGAGGATTCATTCAAGATCATATTTACCTCTGACCCTAAATGCATTGCTCTTTCCTTTGTATCAGTCCACACCTGGGGATCACCTATGCAAAGAGTGAAAGAGAGGATGCAGGCAGAATGCCTTGTAAGGGAACAGTTGGCATCAAGTCTTACTGGATCGGAGACAGTGTGAAGAAGAGAAAAAATGAATGAGGATAGGAAAGTAGGTGGAAGCCAGATTGTTAATTATAAAATGAAACTGGAAGGGTAGGTGGGAGCTTTAAATGTCAGGCTGAGGAATCTCTGTTTCAACCTGAAAGCATCCAGGAGCTGTTGAACATTTGGGAGAAGAGTGACATGGTCAAACCTATGTCAAAAATATCATTTCATTCCAATGCAACAAGCATTTATTAAGTGTCTACTATGTGCACGGTGCTGAACATAATTGGCCATCCAACTCTGCTTTAGAATGAAGTCAGTCCATGGGGGTTTCTGAAAATAACAAATCAGAGAAATCACCCCTAGTTTTTTCTACTAACAGATGATGGAGTAATATCATGAAGTATTCATCAACCAAGTACCACAGCTGACTGCCAGCAACAAGCTGGGTTTGCCCTTGCTTTTGCCCCTTGGCTCAATTTCCCCAAATGTAAAACAAGAGGCTTGGGTCTAAGTCTAAGGTTCTATCCAGCTCTGGCATGGTAAAATGGCACAATCCATATCTGCCTTGTATCATTTCCTTCTTTCATGGGGTAGTGTGGAATAATGTACAAAAAGCTAGTTTCAGAAATAGTAAGATTCAAGTCCCATCTCTGATACATCCAGGTTTTGTGACCTCGGTTCTAGGCTATTCTCTAAGGCTGTATATTCAATTTAATACCTCTATTAAGACACCTGTTATATATAATGCACAGTGCTAAGCACTGTGAAAAAAAGCACACAGTCCCTATGTTCAAGGAGCTTACAATCTAATGGAGAAAGACAATACATAAAAAGAAATATATATATATATATATATATATATATATGATGAGATAGAGGTACCTGCATGAAGAGAGGATGCTTCCTCCTTTGGGAGTTCCTTAGACCAGTGAAATCACAGGTCTAATACCCATTACTAGCATGCTCATAAAAGCAGTTAAATGGTTATAGCACATTGGAGTCAGTCAGTCAACAGGCACTTTTGGAGAATCTTCTATGTACCAGGCACTGTGCTAAACTATGGATACAAAGAAAGGCAAAAAGAATCCCTATTTTCAAGAAGCTCAGTCTAGTGATAGGCTTTAGACTTTGCAAAATCCTTTATATACATGATCCCATTTGAGCTTCACAATTACCCAAAGCTGTCCTTATTCCTATTTTACAGATGAGGAACACCGAGGATCAGAGGGGTGTAGGGACTTGCCCACAGTTACATATCTGGTAAGCAGAATGAGGAAGAAACTGAAGACTTCTTGACTCCAAATCCAGCACCTAAACTATGAAGAGTTAGTTTCAGTTGTTCAGGACTTCACAGTATATAGCTAGGAAGCCCAAACTAGGAAATAATATGAACTGCTGGGGAGGGGGGGAGAGGCAGAATAGAATCAGGGACTAGAGAGTGAGCCTTAAGTCTCTTAATAATTCAGGGAAAAGAGAAGCCGAGAATTGTAAGGTTGGAAGGGAGCTCAGATCACTTAGTTCATCCTTCTACTGCTTAAGTCCACTCTCCCACTTTTTTATGTCACTGGTGACAGTTATTTAGCTTCTGATGGAAAACTTGTCGTAGCCTGGAGCAACAGACAAGGCAACCATTCCAGTACTGGACAGCTCCGATCATTAGCCAGGCCTTCCCCATACAAAGTGATCTGTGCTTCTCTCTAAATTCTCCCACAGGTATTAGTTCTGCCTTTAATCCTGTCAGAATAAATTCTAATTCCCTTTTCTATGAGGGCCTCCAAATAGTAGAAGGCAGGCATTGTGTTTTCCTTTGTTTGCTTTTCCCCATGATAAATAACCTCAGTTCCCTTAACAGTTTGTGGGCAACCACAGAAAGCTTCATCGAAGAAGTGGGACCTAGGTGAAGCACTGAAGGATGGTTAAGACTGGTTTCTCTTTGGTAAAAATGGGAGTTCTGCAAATTATAAGAAAGGGAAAAGGGTGAGAAATGGAGGGGAAAACTTCACCAAGCTCTCTCCCACCAATCAAAGCTCCCAGGACTTAGAAGGACTAAGGTTCTGGGTGAGGATGGGGAAGGAGAAAAGGCATTTCTAGAGAAAGGGAGTTAATTGCATGCCAAGGTCAAACATTAATTGATAAAGAAATTAGCATTAGATCATATTGATGAATTTAAGACTGTATTAGGAAATAATAGAGTCCTATAACAGTCCAGATATTTTTATAGAATTATGAAACTTTACTGTTGCAGGAAACCGAAGAACCCATTTAGAATAATCTCCTTCCCCACAACAAACACATACCCATTTTAAACAGAAGGAAACCATGACCTATGGAGGTTAAAAGGTTTGCTAGAAGTTCTGAATACAGATATGTTCAGTCCAAATTAGGAAAGAGCCCTTTCCAGAATCAGGGTAAATTGGGCGAGTCTTACAACCACCTAACAATGTGAGCTGCCTGTTGGTTATCCAAAATCACCCTTCCTCCACTCCTCCTCTCAGTAACTCAGCACAGACTCCCACAGCTGCTGCCTGCATCCTCCTGCGTCAGAGACTTAAATAGGATGGGAAGAAACTGAGGCAGACAAAAGTGACCTAGGCAGCTTTACCACTACTTTCTAGAAGATGAATCAGTCAACTTTCCACCTACTATAACATAACTGATACCACAAACCTGAGCTCCCTGCTCAAATAGGGACTAGGGCAACCCTTTCATCCATTCTGAGCTCCCCCAATGTCCACCTCCTACAGGTCTCTGCTTTTAGGAAATTGGAGCTTAATACACCTACTTGGTTCCTGAACACTAATACATTGTTGGAGCTCTAAGTGGTTAAAATGTGGTGTTAAATGTGGCTTTAATTGAGATTCATCCCTTCTTCTTGGGTTCCTCTTTCTGGTGATTGGAATAAATAAGCCTTTGTTATTGCCACCTGGAAAGTGATTCACCCATTGGTCTTGTGATGCTAGGTCCCCTAAAGTGTTAGTCTGGGGGCCAGGCAGCACACTGAAGGTCTAACTGTCCCAGTCTTCTGCCCACCTGTCCTAGGACACTCTGTGTCTTAACAGCTCCCCTGCTGAATGCCTTTAAAACCGATTATTCCCTACACCCACACCCACACACCTAGTCTGAAGTGCTAGGTAGCCGGTTACATCGGACCAGTCTTTTTTCCCCTGTTTGAGCCAAGAGAAGCAAGGACCATACTTTGGGGACTGGGAGTGGAACTACTCCCAGCACCACCCCGGCCCTCTGGCCTTCTTCAAGCTTGGTAGCAACTCCACGGCCCCAGCGTCCGTTCCTTCACTGCCCACCAGGGCCCAAAAGCAGGAGTTGAAATCTAGAATGTCAACCCAACCGAAGCCTAAGCCAGCTCCCAGGGTCCAGGCCCCTTCTTCCCTCCTCGGCTGCCCCATTGTCCACCTAGCCCTGCAGGCAGGGTGAGGAGGGGGCGGGGTTCCCACTCCTCATCTCCCCTCCCCATCCCCAGGAAGTCGATTCTGCTTTCCAGTCGCTCAGCCAGGGTGGCCCTGTAAGACAGGAATCCGCACAAAGGAGGGCTGAGGAGGTTTGTGACACTCGGAAGAGACACAGATGTGGGGAGCCCTCACTGGGGCGCGTGTACACACACACACACACACACACACACACACACACACACACACACACACCACACCGGGCCAGAGGTTGGGTGGGGATAGCTAGCTCGCTCGCCAGCTGGCCCAGTGTTGATCCCCAGCCCGCGTCACGGTCCGAGAGTCCCAGGGTCCCAGTTAGTCTCCACCCCACCCCCACCCGTCCGCCCCGGGAGGGACCCCTTCTCACCAGCTGCAGGCAGCAGAACCCGACCAGCGTGCACCTCCCGTTACACTTGCTCATGGCTTCAGTGGGACCGGCCCCCACGGCGCTGCCCCCTTGGCTGGTGCTGCTACAAGCCGCCCCGGCTCGGGCTCCGGCTGGGGGGCTCCGAGTGCGCTGCGCTCTGGCTCAGCTCCGCGCCTCGGGGCTGACTGGGAGGCAAGAAACTGGAAGCCGGAGAGCGTCCTCCTCCGATTCCTTCTTCTCTTCTGGCTTCTTCTCCTCCTCCGCTTTCTCCCCGCGCCCGCGCCCCGAGCTTCCAGCAGGGCGGCCGGGGCTTGCTTCCCTAGGGCTGGGGCCGCGGCATCCCCCGGGCGCGGCGCGGGCTCGGGCGGCTCCGCTCAGTCTCCATGCCCCGCGCTGGGGGCTCTGGGCACGGGAGCGCACAGCCCGAGCCGGGGCTCTTTTGTTTGACCCGCTGTCCGCCAGCAGAGCCTCATGCCCCCAGAGGCGGGCGGGCGGACACCGGGAGCGGAGGGCTGCGAGCCGAGAAGACGGGAGCCGAGCGGAGTGGAGCGGAGCGGAGCAGAGCCCAGCCCAGCTGGGGCAGGATCCTGAGCAGTCTGCAGCCGCCCTGGCCCGACCACGTGGCTTCGCGGCCCTGAGAGAGGCGGGGCCCGGGGACAGGCGAGGGATAGTGGGGAGGAGGGCGGGAGTGGGGGGGAGAGAAACAGAAGGAGGGCGTGAGAGGGGAGAGAGGAAAAAGAGAGAATAGACTTGGAAGGCTGGCTGCAAGCGGGGATGGTGGCAGAATCTGGGAGACCCGAGCAGAAGGGGCAAGCGGAGGAAGGAGGGAAGAGGACCAATGGAAACAGCAGGAGATAGGCCTCAGTTTCCTTATCCGTAAAAATGAGGGGGCCGGACCAGACGATCCCTTAGTTCCTTTCCGGTTCTAAATCCCGGGAACCTATTTAATTAGGGAGAGGAAAAACGGGGAGGGAGGGAGAGAGGGAGGGAAAGGGGAAGAGTAAGGCAGACAAAGAAGAAAACTTGGCGAATAGGGAAGACTAGGAAGAACAAGGGAGAGAGGGAGGAAAGGAGGGAGGGGCTGAACTTTGGATCCCTGGGTTAACTGCGGCCCGGAGCAAGATTGAGGAGGGCTACAAATTATGGGATCTCCTCCGAACTCTCCCTCCTTCCCAACACACACTGACACCCCAGTTCTCCCGAGGTGGTCAGGTGAACCCAGGGCAGAAGCTATATTCTGCGAATCCTGGGCGGGGCGAAAGAATAGAGATTGGAGGGGAAAACCTACCAACCCCTCAACGTTCCTAGGATACCCCAAACCTCACTAAACCTCGGTCACCCCTCGAAACTCCCGGGATCCCCGAAACCTCACCAAACCTCGGTCACCCTTCGAAGTTTCCAGGATCCCCAAAACCTCACCAAACTTCGGTCACTCCTCAAAATTCCTAGAATCTCCAAAACTTCATCAAACCTAGGTCACCCTTCAAAGCTCCTAGGACCCCTAAAATGACCAAACCTCGGTCACCTCTCTAAACTCCCGGAATCCCCAAAACCTCACCAAACTTCGATCACCCCTCAAAGATCCCAGGACTCCCCAAACCTCAGTGACCCCTCAAAGCTCCTAGGACCCCCAAAATGATCAAACCTCGGTCACCCCTCGAAGCTCTCAGGATCCCCAAAACCTTACGATACCTCACTCACTCCTGAAACCTCTCAGGACCCCCAAAACCTCACCAAATCCCGGTCACCCCTCAAAGCTCTCACCCCCCAGAAAGATGGGAGTGGGTGATAGCCAACAAATGACTCCCTGCCTTGGGGAAAGAACCAGTCTCCCTTGAGTCAGGTGATGAGCATCCTTTATCCCAATTGCACCTGTCACGGGAAGGCCTGGGAGGCTTTTCTCCACAACTCTCTCCTTCACTGTGGGATTACAGTTCCCTGAAATCCAACCACTTTCTGCTTCGAGCCCAGAGGGCAGAATACAAGCGTCTGGAGAGAAGCACTGCTTTGTTTTTGTTTATGTCTTTGTATACTCAGCATCCAACGCACCAAGACTGGCGAGCTGTAAGTGCTTGATCGGAGTTTGGTGAATTGAAATTCATCTTTGCTTTTCTCCAGGTTATGCTTTGAAACTACCATCCCCTACTCACTGGATTTTCTCAGCAAGAAGACAGCACAAAGCCACAGAAAGGCAAATCACTCCCCCAGGCACTTTCCGGGGCATCTGGTACCTCAACCCTTCTGTCTCTTGGATTGAAACTTCCAATCTTGTGTCTCTTTTCAACATCGAGGAGATTCAGGCCAGTTCCAAGGGTCTTGTAAAGGAGAGATCATCTGCATCCAGAGAACTATGAGAACTGAGTGTGGATCACATCATAATATTTTCACTTTTGTTGTTGTTTGCTTGCATTTTGTTTTCTTTCTCATTTTTTTCCCTTTTAGATCTGATTTTTCTTGTGCAGCATGATATTTGTGGAAATATGTGTTTAATGTATATTAGATTACTTGCCATCTAGGGGAGGTGGTGAGGGGAAGGGAGGGAAAAAATTTGGATTGCAAGGTTTTGCAAAGGTGAATGTTGAAAATTATGCATATGCTTTGAAAATAAAAAAGCTTTAAAAATAAAGAAACTTCCAGTCTTCCTCCTTTCAACCTGGCCTGAAATTCCTTCCTAGTTATTTTGGCCATGTCTGGTATAAATGTTCTCATTCATGATTTAGGCCATGGTTCTTAACCTTTTGAGGGAGACTTGGACCTCTTGGGCAGTCTGGTGAAGCCTCTGGACCCTATCTCAGATATTACTTTTAAATACATAAATTAAAAAAGGAAACATTATGTTGAAATATTTAGCAAATATATATTTGCATGTATATATATATATATATTAATATTCATGGAACCCAGTTGAGAACTTTTGTTCTAGTCCAATGTAGAAAATACAGAATTGAAACATATATGTCTTTATTAGAGAAGGGTAGAAAAAACTTCAAAGCTTAGAGCAATGTGACAAAAAAGCTTCCAATTGTCATTGTCAAAACCCCAGTCTGAGTTGACAAAGTTCCCCTCCTTCCCCTCCTCCTCCCCAAGCCACTAAAAGTGTTTTTCCATCTCTTCCCCCCAGCTGACCTCTTAACTATTAGAACAGAACAATAGGTCTGTCTCAGTAAGGTCCTTAAAGCCAAGGAGTTGGATCCCACAACGCAAAGATTGTGACTGACTGCCATCTGAGAATACCTTGCAGACTCTGGGATTGTACTACAGAGAGCTGCTTTCTTGACTGTCCTGCTTTTTGGAGCCCAAACCCCTACTTTTGAACCATGAACATTTGTTAAACTCCTACTGTGTGCTAGACCTTGGAAATACAAAGTCAAAAAAGAAACTCCCTACTCTTGAGGAGTTAGTTTTCTGTGGAAGAGAAGTCATTTGCATATACAAATGTAAACACAAAGGATTAGGGACTGGATTTGGGATTTCATTGGTTTGGGGAAGTAACTACTGGGGAACTAGCAAATCTCAGTTGCCTTCTAAGCATTTTAAGGGTTTAGAGAGGAAGTAGAACTTTGAGAAGTTAAGGGACTTGTCCAGAGTCACACAGCCAGTTGGTATCAGAGGTGAGACATGAACCCAGATCAGGGTCTCTATCCATCATGATATGAAAATATATTCAAAGTAAACTTTACAACATAGTCACAGAGGGAGGGCAGAGGAGAGGAGAGGAAAGGGTGGGGAGGAAAACACTAATAATTGTCTATAGGAGCAAAGATCTCAATAGGAGGCACGAGCTGAGCTTTGAAAGAAAAGATATTCCAAGAAGTGATTTGTGAAGGAAGAGCATTCCAGGTATAAGGAACAGCTGCTGCAAAAGCAGGAAGTTGGGAGATGGTGTACCATTTCCGGGGGGGTGGTGCAAGTAAACCAGCTGGGCTGGTTCTTACAAGGGGTGAGGGGCAATCATGGACAATCAGCCTAGAAGGCTAAGTCTTCTCCACTAAGCAGCCTTCAATACTAGTGCAGCTCATCATGATCACCAGCACTGACTCTCTCTGTCACTGTCTCTATACGTGTGTCTCTACTTCTCTCTATCTCTGTCTGTCTCTCTCTATGTCTCTGTTTCTGACTCTCTCTTAGTCCCTGTCTCTCTTTGTGTCTCTGACTCTCTCTGTGTCTATCTGTCTCTGTGTGTGTGTCTCTGTTTCTCTCTCTGTCCTTGTCTCTCCCTGTTTCTGTCTCTCTCTCTGTCTCTGTCTCTGTCTCTCTGTATCTCTTTTACAACTCTGTCTCTCGGTCTCGGTCTCGGTCTCTGTCTTTCTGTCTCTCATTTACAACTTTGTCCCTGTCTCTCTACGTTTCTCTGTCTCTGTGTCTTTTTCTCTCCCCATGCTAGGCACTCTGGAATGCTACAAAGAGGTACCTCAGAGTCAGTGGGAACATTAATTTCAGTGAGAAATTTACTACTTCTCAAGGTAGTCTATTCTTGTGTTGGTTAGCTTTAATTGTGAGGAAGTTTTTCTTTATATAGTGCACCTTCTAAGCTACCACCCAGATGACAACTACTACTCTCAGATTCAAGAGTATCATTCTGTGGGGTCATATTCCTAAAACTATAGCTCATCAGCCCCCTTTGGTGAGCTTACCTTTAATAGCCAGCCAATAGACACAATTAGCTCAAGGTAAAAGTCTTTATTGGGGCACTAGGAGATGTAAAGGATAAAGCATTGATCTTCGAGTCAAGAAAACTTCATGAGTTCCAATCTAGCCTCAGGCATGTGTTAGCTGTGTCACCCTGGACAAGCCACTTGACCCTTTTTGCCTCAGTACCTCATCTATAAAATGAACTGGAGAAGGAAATAGCAAATCAGTTTTGCCAAAATGTCCAAATGGGGTCACAAAGAATGGCTGAACAATGACTGCAAAAAAGTTATTTATTAAGATGATATGGTAAGAACAATAAATGCCACATTCTCTTCCCATAAACCTGGGGCACAGTCTTCCACAAATACATACATCACTTGTGTAAAAAGTACATTTGTGGTAGAGTACTCTATGTAGTGACTGCATGGAACCAAGGTAACTACATCTCTGGCAACTATAGTACCCCAACATCCTTTCTCTTCTCATTAGATCCTCATGTTGCTCCCTATTGGGTTCAGAGTAAGTTGCTCAGCTAGGCTTTTTGGATTTATTTCTCTATGTTTAACTGCTATGTCCTTTTTTGAATCTATAGTCAGCTCCCTTCTCTGCTGCCTGAAGTCTTATTCCTTCAAACTACTTGCCTGGGATGCTGCTCCTCTGTTTGAACTGTCTCCCTATATAGAGTGTATGTATCTGGATACCTCTTCTACAAACTCTCTCACCATTTGACTGTCTTTTAAGGATCATTTGGTCAATATTTTGACAATAGCTAAGCTTCTATTCCAATTCAATCCGACCCAATTCAGTGAGTTTCCCCCTCCCCCAATACACACACTTCCTAAGGGGATGATAAAGTATAGACACAGTTTTACACATAAGTTAACACCTCTTTGATTATCCTCCAAATATCTGAAGACAGCTGTTGCATCCCCCTTCATTTTTAGGCTCTATATTAACGGATCCTTTAATTGATCATCCTCTGGACACTAGTCCCCTCACCCCTGTCATCCTCTTTTGGATGTATTCTACTTTTTTATTGTTCCTGTACAGAACTGAGCACAATATTTTACATGCGGTCTGGGTCTGACAAGGCAAAGTTCATACAGCACAGCTAGGATTTCCCTCTTTTTGGCTGCTTTTGAGGTATCCCAACATCACTTAAGTTTTTGACCACCATATATCCTATTGACATAGTCTGGAATCTACTATACCTGCCACACTTTTTCACACAAAACGTTGTCAAGCTTCCCCCATTGTGTACTTCTGCTACCATTTTTTTTGAAGCAAGTACACATGTGACTCCATTACATTTAGTTTTATTAGATTTGGCCTGGTGAGATTTGGGGGAGGGGAGTAGAGGAGGAATCTTGATTCCATCAGGCAACATGTTATTCTTTCCAATTTTATATTATCTGAACATTTTGTACTCATGTAGTCTTTTTTATCCAAGGCAGGGTGATCAGTGACATTGAGGATCTGCTAGTAATTTTGTGGGGTATTTTGGCTGCTACAGGCCAAATTGTCTTGGAATTCATCATAGAAAGGAGTTGGAGGATGGGAGAGGAAATGTACAGGTGATGAAACTTTGTCCCTCCAAGCATTTGGGGACTAATGACTGGACAGCTAAACACACACACACACACACAAAATCCAATTTGAAACTTCAAAGACCCTTTGCAGTAATAAAGGCATTGGTGAATCAACAGATTCATTAGGGCCTTTTCTCGACCCATCCTGAAAATCACAGATGCAGCAGTTCCTATTATTTCCAGGATCAAATAGAAAATCTTCTGTTTGGTATTTAAAGCTCTTCTTGGCCCTTCTTATCTTCCAGACTTCTTAAGCTTTACTCCCCTCCAGAAACTCTAAAATCTAGAACACTGGCTTGCTTTTTGTCCCCTGGAACAGGACACTCCAACCCTAGGCCTTTGCACTGATTCTCCTCAGTGTCTGGAATTCACTTTTTCTTCTTCATTGCTAATGACTTGGTTGCCTTTCTTCAGCACAGCTCAGAAGCCATCTTTGGCAGGAGTCCTTTGGTGTCCCTCCCCATTCTAGCATCTCTCCTCTTAGAGTACTTTGTACCCACTCCATCACTATCCTGCAGATAGATCTTCAATGGTTAGGCTGTGAGCTTCTTGAGGCAGAGACTGTTTTTGTCTTACTTTGTAACAGCAGAGCTTAGCAGTGTCGGGCACATAATAGTCACCTTAATAAATTCTTGTTGTCTTTGAAAAAATAGAATACATTCAAAGGAGCATGACAAGGGTGAGGTGACTAGTGTCCATAGGATGATCAGTTAAAGGACTTGTTAATGTAGAACCTAAAGAAATAATAATAAATCGTTGCTGTTTTGAGGCAATTGGGTGAAGTGACTTGCTAGGGTCATTCAGCTAGTGTCTGGGGTCAACTTTGAACTCCGATCCTCTTGAATCCTCTCTCTATTTTGCCATTAGCAAACCCTAAATTCTTTTTGAGTATCAAGGTGTGAAAAACCTTAGCTGTTCATTCCTGAGTAGAGATCCCTGCTGAAGCCTTGAATGGAGAAGAGCCTTTCCCAGGGATCCAATCTTTAGCTCAGTCTGCTCTAAACTCAAGTGATGGCTTCTTAATTTATTCCAAGAGAAATGTTATGACTCATATGATCGTAGATTTATAGAAGGGATGAATTGTAGAGATAATAGACAATTCCCCATTTTACAGGTTAGAAGACTGAGACCCAGAGAGAAGTGATTTGTTTAAATTAAGTAATAGAGCTGGTATATAAATCCAGGTCTTCTAATTGCAGAGACAGATTATGACCTGCCACATGGACGTTTAACAAATGCTAGTTGAAGAAATGAATGAATTTGAGTGAGACCTTCAGGAAAAAAGGGACAATGGTGGGCATTTCAGGGTCCAGGGCTGGTTTATGGAGTGCCTTCATGTCCTAGGCATGGGCAAGCAGGTGTCCCTTCCTTTGAGGGGCAGCAGCCCCCCTTTGAGTGGGGCTGGGCAAAGGTTGATGCAGAGTATTTAGGATCAAGTTTGGGAGACAGAAGCAGAGGATCCAACATCAGCAGGTGCTGAAGATGAGCAGGGGCTCAGGCAGGCATGGCCACTTCCTAAATTAGGGGCTGCTGGCTTGTCACCTGGGAGAGGTCACTCTATTATTACTCTTTAATATCATATCACAAAGCCAGGACCTGGACGACAAAGAGGTCATGGGGAAGAAAAGGACGAGAAAATGAGACATCTCTGAGTAAAGACGAGGGGGCAGAATGGGTAAGGGGAAGCTTGGGAGAAAATCAAGGCACCATGACGGCTGCTTTTCCCTCCCCTCTTCCCATCCCCCATCTTGCATTGCTGTCTCTGCCCTGGGAAAGCTGGCAAGCTCTGAGAGAACCTGATAGGCAAACAATTCATGGAGAAACAGCCCTCCCCTCCTAAATCCTTTCTCCTGGCCCAGGAGTCAGATTGCAGTCTCCACTGACCCCCTGACCAGTGAAGACAGATTTCCCCTTCCCATCTGCTCCCTTGTCAGCTCAAGAAGCTTTCAGTCAAGGGGGAAAGACAGGTCTATGGTGAAAGATAGGTGAACGCCTGGCTCCAAATGGTCCCATAACTCACCCTGGCTTGCACCATCAGCACGCTCCTACAGTGAGGGATTAAGCCAGGGGCTCCAGAGATGAATGGATTCAGCCTGAAGCCATATCTTCCAGTACTAGACTGGAGTGGGGGGATAGGGAAGCATCATCATCATCATCATCATCATCAGTGAATTACTTTCACAAAACACAGTAAGGTCAAGTATGTACAGTATCTCATTGGAGGCTTAACAACCTCGTGAGGTCATTGCTATGGTTATTATTACTCCCATTTTACAGATATGATAACTGAAGTGAGAAGTGAAGTCATGTGTCTCTGGACACACAGGTAGTAAGTGCCCAAGGCAGGGTTCCCCCCCCCAATCTCTCTCTCTTTCTCTTTCTTTCTCTATCTGTCTTTCTCTCTCTGCCTCTGTCTCTGTCTCTCTTTTTCTCTCTCCCTCTCCCCATTCCCACCTCTGTCTCTCTTTGTCTCTCTGTTTGTCTCTGTCTCTGTTTTCTGTCTCTCTCTTTGTCTTTATCCCCCTTCTCCCACTCTTCCTCTATCTCTCTCTGTCTCTCTGCCTCTACCTCTCTGTCTCTCTGCCTCTATCTCTTTCTCTCTCTGCCTTTCCCTCTCTCCCTCTCCCCCTTTTTCTCTTTCTCTGCCTCTGTCTCTCTGTCTCTTGTCTCTCTGTATCTGTCTCTTTCTTTCTCCTCTCCTTCTCCCTCCATCTCTCTGTTTCCCTGTCTGT
>JAJPUD010000991.1:0-102278 GCA_023553655.1 Myrmecobius fasciatus | reverse complement strand
CTACTTTCTCCTTCTGTCTCTCTCCTTCCCTCTGTCCCTCCCTTCCCTTTCTCTCTCCCCCCTTCCTTCCCAAAGACTAGGCTGCATCTGGGTCTTACCTTTCTGCCCAAGTGCTTCAGTAGAGAAAGTGCAGGTGTTGAGTCAGGAAGACCTGAGTTCAAATCCAGTCTCAGACACTTGTGTGACCCTTGCCAAGTCACTTCACTCTGTTTGCCTCAGTTTCCTCATCTGTAAAATGAGTTGGGGAAGGAGATTTCAAACCACTCCAGTATCTTTGCTAAGAAAACCCCAAATGGGATCACAAAGAGTAGGACAAGCCTGAAAAACAAATCTGAACTCAGGTAGGCCATTGTCTTGTGTCCCTGCTCTAGGGTCTCTTGGCATTTCCCTACCAGCTCAAGCTTTCCCAATGGTATCCTGAGCTTGGGGAGGTGTTTATTCTCTCTCCAACCTCACCATTTCTCTGCCCTGTTTTCCATTCCCTACAGCTTCACTGTATATCTGAATAGCCTGGGAAGCATGGCCCACTTCACAATTTAGAAAAGCCTGGCTCTGATTTTAGGGAAGGAGAAGGAAACTATGTGACAGACACTGTGCTAGGCACTTTACAAATCTCATTTGATCCCCATAACAACCCTAAGATTTAGGTGGGTGTTATTATCCCTACTTTACAATTGAGGAAACTGAGATACACAGAAGTGAAATCACTTGCCCAGGTTCATATAGATAGGATCTAAGTTTGACTTTGAACTCAGACCTTTCTGACTCCAGGTCCAGAACTCTATGCACTGCATCACCATGCAGAAGGAGGGCCTTTTGAATTTCAGCTTTTATGGAAGGAACTCTGGACTAGGATTCAGGGAACATGAGCTCCTTTCTCCATTTCACATTTATTTATAAGTTATTACTATGGCCTTGGATAAGTCATTTAGATGAAGCTCATTTTCCCTCATCTGTAAAATGGGGGTAATAGTCCCTGCCTAGATAACTTCATGAGACTGTGGCAAGAATCTGAGATAGGGATGTCTCTCTAGGGAGATACTGAGAAAACACTTTGAAATGTAAAAAAAGCAAGATAAATTTAAGGTAAGGAGCTGAGGTTGGAGTATGGATTTTGGATTTCTGGATTTGGGGGTAAGAAAGATGAATGACAGGATCTTGGCCAGGGACAGCATGCATCTAATGAGGACCAGGAAGAATGCATTTGCCTGGAGACTGGGTGACCTGATTAAAAGGGAAGGGAAGAGAGAAAATGCTCAGATCAGCTGCTAAGCCAGACACTGTTGGGGACAGCAGGTGTGACATCCGAATAGCAGTGGAGGTGTTCAGAAATCCACAGGAGACGATGATAGGGAAAAAAGTAAAGAAATAATATTCATGTCTCAGATGTCTGCCTATACAATAGTGCACTCAGTCTGTGTAATAAATAATGAAGTAGAGTTTTTCACCCAAGAAGGTAAATATCCCTTTGTGGGTATTACTGGGATGTGGGTCATGACTCATGACTGGAATATTTTAATGGAAAGTCACATCAACCAATTTAATGGAAAGTTCTGCTTCCAGCCTGACCCCCACAGTCATCATCAAAGAGAGGAAATCCTTAGGGAGAAGGGGTCTACTGTCTCCTGTCTCCCCCTGAAAAAGCATGTGTAAGATGCTATCAAATCACTCACCCACCCCTTCAGACTCAAGAACCCCAGTATGAGCATCTCTGGTCTCTGGTCCTGTTGTCAGCATGACTTCCATAGACTGTCTTGGGTGGGAGCAACCCTCATGAAAAGTGGACTTAGTAACTAAATCTTCAGTCATCATGACTACTGAAGACCTCAAGGGAAGACAAGTTCTCACTATCCAAATCATTGGTGCCGTCTAATGGTTCAATGCAAAACACAGATACTGGTTATATGGCTGACATGAAAGAAGAGCCCTTACTACTTGTATCCTAAGGCCTTTGCTTTTAACTTGTAATTGAAATCTCTTTTATGGGATGCCCCACTTTAACAGAGTGAGAGTTTGTTGAGAACAGGGACTGTATTGTCTTTCTTTCTCTTTTTTTGTTCCTTTTCTCCCTTCCTCCAATTTCTTTCCTTCCTTTTCTCCCTCCCTTCTTCCCTTTCTCTTTTTCTTTCTTTCTGTCTTCCTTCCCTCCCTCCTCCTATCCTCCCTCTTTCCTTACTTCTCCTCTTTCCTTCCTTTCTTTTTTCTTTTTCTTTCTTTCTTCCCTTTGCTTCTTCCCTCCCCCCTTTCTTTCTCTTCTTCCTTCCCTTCCTTCTTCCCTCTTTTTCTTTCTTTTTCTTCCTTCTTTCCCTTCTTTCTTCCTTCCTTATTTAAGTTATTTAAGAGGCTTTCTTTCTTTCTTCTTCCTTCCTTCCCTTCCTTCTTTCCTTCTTTCCTTCCTTTCCTTCCTTCCTTGTTTTTCTATTTCTATCTCCTCTAGTTCTTAGCACAGTGCTTGGCACATAGTGCTTAAATAACTTTTCATTCATTCTTCCAGTTATTTAAGAGGAAGAAGTTGGTAAGGGAGATGGTAGGATGCCCCGGGCTTTACTATGTGACATGTCTACAAATTTAAGGTAGGAAACACAGTAGGGAGAATGAAGGGATGGACCCAAGAAAGGAGGGGCAAAAATCATACAATAGTTGAAGTTTTATTAGAGATGCCCTTAACAAACAGTTATTAAGCATCTGTTGTGTGAGCAGCTAGGGATAGAAAAACATGGATGAAACAGTTCCTGCCCTTAGGGAGCTTATATTCTATTAGGGACAATAATATGTACAAGATAAGTAAATTATATGTACTACCTAAGTCAATATGAAATACATACAAAGTCATGCAAAGGAGGAGAGAATAACTAACAACTGGTGTGTTCCAGGAAGGCTTCAAGCAGGAGGTAATTTAAACCTTGAAGGTAGCCAGGAAGTAAGAGGCAGAGGTAAAGAGAGCAAGGATTCCAGGCAGGGGCAAAGGCATAGCAATAGGAGGTGGGTTGTCACATCATGGGGAACAACAAACCAGATGGAAATTATGGATAATGAATTCCTGAGGCAGATCATGAAAATGATGTAAAGGCAGCTGTAGTTGAAATATGGAAATAGTCAGGCATCGGCTGGGGATCTTTCTGCTAAAAACACAGCAACTGATAAATTCTTACCTTATCTTGCAGATAATTTCATCTTTCAGCAGGTGGAGGTAGCAACAAGAAGCATTACTATTCTAGACTTGATCCTATCTCTAAGGAAGAACTGATTGGTGAGGAAGAGCTGCTGAGAAAGAGGGCAATATTGGATCGAGCCCAAAGTGGACTTGAGAAGGGAAGAAGGATTCAAAGGTAGGAAAGTGGGTTCCTGGGAATTTATACACTAAACAATTAAACAATTTCAACTACAAATTGATGATTTATGACATTAGTTAACTACCTGATGATCTTTGGATTCATTTCTTACTGATTCCCTATCATTTTTGGTCAAATAGGGAAGAATGAAGGATCAGGAATCATAGACAGAGGCCATGTTAAGCATAGTCTAGGAAAAAGCTTCCTGATTGTTAGAGACCCTTTCAAAAGTGAAATGGATTGCCTTGGAAGGAAGTTGGTTCTTTTTTCATTGGAAGTCTTCAAAGGCTGGAAGACTTCTTCTTGGGTATGATGTAAGGGGATTCAAGTTTGGGTCCTAGTTAGAATAGATGTTCTCTGGAGGCCCTTCTGAACTGAGGTTCTGTAACCATTTCAAGCTTTTACCTTCGTCAAATTGCTAATTGCCACTCCATTCTCCTCCTCCAGAACCAGGGAGGATAGGGGCAAAAGCGTGAGGTAAGTAGACTTATTTCTTATTTCAGTGAAGATTGAGGCTGTCCAGCAAAACTCATTTACATTTCAAAAATACTCTGTATCTCATGGGATAAGGTAGTCCTCCTTCATTCATTCAACAAACAATTATTGTCACCTGTTGAATCCTGTCTTGACTTTGTCTTGCCACTCACTGGATTTCCACAGGTGTCAGTCAACCCCTCTCTGAAGCCTTCCCTGCTTCCTCATCCAAAATTTATTTCTTCCATTATATTTCAGATATTTCTGTGTCTGTTACAATATCTGCTCTACTATAATGAAAGATGTTTTAGAGTAGGACTTTATTTTGTGATCTCTTTACCTCTAGCACTCATATTTAAAAAGTGCTTAATTAATGTTAAATTTAGGCAGTGAGGTAGTGCAGTAAAGACAGCTCCAGAGCTGGAAACAGGAAGACTCATCTTGCTGAGTTCAAATGTGGTCCCAGACATTTACTAGCTATCTGAACTGGGCAAGTTACTTAACCCTATTTGCCTCAGTTTTCTCATCTGTAAAATGAGCTGGAGAAATAAACAGTTTTAAGCCATTCCAATATCTCTGCCAAGAAAACCCCAAATAGGGTCATGGAGAGTCAGACATAACTGAAAGACTGAACAGTAATGTTGAATTGAATTGAACTGAATTTAAATGACTAAGGAAGTCAGATGAAAAGTTATGGGAAGTCCTCAAGAAAAGAATTCTTGAATAGAATAATGGATCATGATGAAGAAAATAAAGAGATTCATGGGGCTAAACAGGGAATTTAGTAATAACCCAAATTTTAAATGGCTATAGAAGAAAAAGAAGGAGAAGGAGGAGGAGGAGAAGAAAGAAGAGGATGACGACAACATTGGAGCACAGACAATTATTTGAGGACAAAAACAAGTTGAAAGATGTAAAAAAGGCAATAAAAAGGACATTATAGAAGGAATGGAAGGGCCAAGAGCTAAATCAAAGAAAGAATAAACTTTGCTTGGCTTGGATGAGACAATGGTATAATGGAGAAATCTAAAAAGTGGATTGCTTTTGTTTTCATTTGTTTTGTTTTGTTTTGTATCAAGATGATGATCTTTAAACTGGGAAGAAGAGAACAAAAATGGTTAACAGGAAATTGAAACCCAAGAGCAGGAAAATTGTGTTGGATTCTGCTCAGGGCATCAGAATCAGCTGACTTAGACAAATCACCTCCCAGAGTACCATTGAGCTTGCACAGGTGAATGCTGAACCACTGTTGATGATCTTTGAGAAATCCTAACAAATAGGAGAGGGGCTATGGGACTAGAGGTGAGCAAATATTACCTCGATTTTCAGTAAAGGGGAAAAGGTGAGTATAGCATATTGTAAGTTTACATCCATGTCTGGAAAAATTCTAGAACAGATTTTTAAAATAGGTTAAATGGGCAATCAACACTTAGGAAGGAAGATTAGGAAGGGTAAGTTCAGGGTTCATTGGTTAATTAAGAGCAAATTATGCAAACTAACCTTATTTCCTTAAAAAAGAAACAATAAGGTTATTAGGCTGGACTCCGGGTATTTGAATCTTCCTGGTACAAGGAAAAGTAGAATGGATGAAGGAACAGGCTGAGTAAGGAGCAGGGAAGGCTGAATAAGGAGTTGGTAGGCTGAAGAAAGATCTCTGTTCAAGCATTAGTTTTGACTTATTCTGTCTTTTTAAAATAATTATGCTTCTTTAGCTTCTGATTCAGTTCTCCTCTGCCTGTAGGTGGGAACTGTTCTCCCTTCTCCAGTCCAATGCCATGGATGGAAATGAAGGTGACATACTTATTAAAATTGTTCTTATCATGAAGCTAAAAGGGATAACTAACACATTAGAGATTTTTAAAGGATTCAAGACCAGAATAATGAGCCAATGTTAACAGGATAAAATTTAATATGTATAAATGGCAAGTCCCAAATTTGGGTTCAAAAAAATTAATAAAGTACAGAATAAGGGAAATTTCCTAAAAAGCAGCTCACATCAAAAAGATCTAAGGACCCAATGGTCAGCAGAATGATGTCAGAGAAATGAGCTAATATACTATAAAGGCAGCTTTAACAAAAATAGTGTACAGAGCAAAATAGTTGGTAGTCAATCAACAAGCATTCATTAGGAACCTATTATGTGCTAGGCACTATGATAAGCACTGAGAATACAAAGAAAGGCAAAACCCCCACAAAAAAACAAACCTAGTTTGTCCCTGACTTCAGGGAGCTCAACCTAATGGGGGAGACTATATATAAGCAACAATGTACAAACAAGATATATGCAAGATAAATTGCTAATAATCACTAGCATTAAGGGAGAGGGAGATAGGAGGGCTTCTTGTAGAGGGGTTTTTGCTGGGACTTGGAAGATACCAGGAAGGCCAGGAGATGGAGAAGAAGAAGGAGAGGATTTCCAGCAATGCAGACAGCCACTGAAAATACTAGGATTCAGGAGATGGAGTGTCTTATTTAAGAAACAGCAGGGAAACTAGTGTCATTGCATGGTAGAATATGTGGGGATGGAGGAAGGAGTTTATAAAGGCCTTTGAAGGTCAAACAGAGGACTTTGATACTTGATTCTGGAGGTAATATTGAGTCACTGGAGTTTACTGAAGGGGAGGCTGATCTGTTCACACCTGTGCTTTAGGAAGATTGCTTTGACATTGACAGTCGAGTAGAAGATGTGGAGATTGTAGAGAGACTTAGAAGTTTGGAGACCAAACAGTAGGCAGGTTTAAGAGCTCAGGCTTAAGATGATGAGGGCCTAGATTGGTAACAGAGTCAGAGAAAAGGGAGTATACTTTGGTGAATAATTGGACATCAGGTGTGTGAGAGAGGAGTGAGAAGGAAGAGTTAAGGATGACACTTAGGTGGTGAGCCTGGGGGACTAAGATGATAGTGCCCTTGACAGTAAAAGGAAAGTTAGAAAGAGGGGAGGATTGGGAGGAAAGATAATGAGTTCAGTTTTGGACATGACGAATATTTAAAATGTCTACAAGATTCTAGTTTGAGATATCTGAAAGGCAGTTGGTTCTGCAAGACTGGAAGTCGGCAGAGAGGTTAGGGCTGGATAAGTGGATCTGGGAATCATCAGCAAAGAGATGATAATTAAATTCATGGGAACTGATGAGATCACCAAATTAAATAGTATATGAGGAGAAGAAAAGGGGCCTAAGACAAATCCCTGAAGAGATTGCATCTAGAATGTTGTGTTCAGTTATGGATATCACATTTTAGAAAGGACATCTGACAAAGTGAAATATAGAAGAGCAACACAAGTCCTATAGATTACTCAAAGTCATGCCATGTGAAGATTGATGGAAGAAACTAAGGATGTTTAGTTTGGACAAAGAACTTGGGAGGCCAGGATAGCAATCTTCAAGTACCTTTTTGAAGGGTGGTCACATGGGCAGAGAACTATAATGTGGAAGTAAAGGATTAGATTTTTATTGCTTGGTCCCAGAAGGAAGAATGAGGTCTGAGTTGTAGAGAAGCAATTTTGACTCCAATAAAGGAGAAACTTCCTTAGCAATTAGAGCTGTCTAAAATTGGAACAGGTTGTCTCTGTATAAATGGTGATTTCCCCATTAATGAAAACTGTCAAAAGAACCACTCCTTTAGAGACCCCACTTTTCAAGCTAGTTGTGGAATGGTTTTCTTTACATTAAACCCAAATCTGCTTCTCTGTAACATCTACCCATTGCTCTAAATCCTGTTCTCTGGGACCAAGCACGTACATTAATTTTTTTACATACATTTCTTTATGAATCATGTAGGGAGAGAAAAATCATAAAAAAGGGAAAAACCACAAGAGAAAAAAAAATAGAAAAGGGGGGGAAGGGAACACAGCATGTGTTGATTTACATTCAGTCTCCAAGGGATTTGCGATTTTGTCAGCTTATTGAATTCCTAGTTGGTACCTCCCATTACCCAGATTTAAATCTCAAATTAATTCTGATGCAGTAGTAAGACCTGTTTTTATTTGTTTGTTTGTTTTTTGCCTTTCTTTGAGTCTCTGGTGCTCAGCACAGTGCCTTGATCACAGTAAACGCTTCGAAAATTGCTTGTAGACTATTGATTCACTGATGGAGAGTGTTGTCAGATGTTGAATGACTTGCCCAGAGTCATAGAGCTAAAAAGTATCAGCAGAAGTATTTGAATTAATTTTTTCTTCTCAGAATTCTAAGTCTAGAACTCTATCCACTATTTGACAAGTCTGTCATTTTTAAAGGGCTATAAACTGATAATTTATTTTAATTTCACAACAAGTTACCAACATTAAGAACAAGAATAAACTGTTCATACACAAAGAGATTGACAAATTCATAAAGAAGGACAGGGAAAGAGAGAAGTATTCTGCTACTGAAAGAGACAGAAAGATCAGATCCTCTGCTCCAGAGATGAGAACTGATTCTGCATCCTGAACTTTTATCCTGAGCACATCGTGAAGCCCATAAGAAGTCAGAAAACATGAAGTAAACATCAGAGGGACAGTTTTAGAGACACAGAATAAGCCAGCCACTGTCACAATAGCCAATCAAAGCTCATGGACCTAGGACATATGGCCTTCTTTTTATGGATGTTTAAGTGCACAAGTGAGATGTTTCATACAATTCACTTCAGTTCATGTGAAAGATTTCTTGTAGGTGAAGAACATCTTTGTGCTAAAAACAACTAATTCCTTCACCATTTTCATAGCTTCTTATATTTTGCATAATTTCTTCAAATATTCATCCTGCTTCTCAGTTTCAGTGATCAAATCAAGATAGGGTGGAAGTGCTGCAAGTATTCCTGGTTGTGTCTTTCGGGTTTTGACTAGTGATAGCATCAATAGCCTTCTTTTCTAGATATTTCACACGGGTTAGTCTGTATTTATTCTCCAGAAGTTTGTCATCTTCACTGGTAGCTGCCATCTTGCCATTTGGAGAACATGTCCTGGCAGTCTTGGGATGCTTTCTATAGGATCCTCCATAGGTAACCTCCTTGATTGTCTTCATTAAAGCATCATCTGAGTGGATGATGGGAGGGAAAGGGAAGTGAGAGACAGAGACAGAAAGAGACAAAGAAATAGAAAGAGGGGAGACAGGGAAGGGATGAAAGGGATGGAGAAGGTGAAGAAATAAGGAAGGACAAGGACAACATGATAGACTTTCAAATACTTGCACACATCTCTCATCTTGCTTAAGCTTTCTCTAGAGTAAACATGGGGCAGTTAGGTGGTGCAATGGATAGAGCAGTAGGCTTGGAATCAAGAAGACTCCATCTTCCTGGGCTCAAATCCAGTCTTAGACACATTAGCTGGGTGACCTTATGCAAGTGACTTCACCACAATTTCCTCATCTGCCAAATGAGCTGGAGAAGGAAAGGGCAAATCACTTCAGTATCTTTGCCAAGAAAACCTCAGATGGGGTCGTGAAGAGTCAGACAAGAGTGAAATGACTGAATAATAACCAACTAAACATCCATGGTGTCTTCTTGACCTTCACTTACAGAAGAATAGCCGAGAGAGAGGGCTACATAATTCTTCTCCCTGGTAATGAGGTTTCTGATGTCCACAGAATGCTATCAACATTACTAGAGATATTACAAGGTCACAGCTATGTTAAATTCATAACTTAAAGGTTAGATAATGTGATCTGAGATCTGACTTCTGATCTGGTATCACAATACTCTAAAATTATAAGGGGCTTTGAGTCTCAGGACATCACAAGACATGTGTTCCTTATTCTCTTTGCCATTTAGTTTTGTTTTTTTTCCTTTCTAGTGAGATTCAAATTTGGGCTCAATAAAATAAATGTTCCTCTTAGTCCTTCCTGGGGACTGTAGCTGAGGTTGGATTAGCTATATGCTGGACCCATCTTCACCAGCCTTGGGCTATAGACGTTACTTTTGTCTAGGTCTCTAGAAAGGATTGTGCTACCATCTTCCCAGCTAAAATATTATCTCCTGGGTAACTACCTATCAGGGAGGCGGAAGGAGGACCTGGATAATGAGGAGGAGCAGCTCATTTGGAGGAAGGGATCAGGGTAGTAGGATGCACCACTGTCTCCTCAACTCTGCACTAGGAGGGAAAAGAGGATTCCCATATCTACCATCAAATTGCTGTGGGAATTTGGACACTACATGGTTAGCAGATGTTTAGAGTTTTCTCAAGATAATATCATCTGTGAAAAAATTGAAAATGTTTAAGAATATTCAAAATACGGGGCTGTAACTTTGTAGTCAGCCAGCTGAGTGACTTTGTATCATTCACTTCATCTAATCAAGTCTCCATTTTCTCATCTGTAAAATGGAGGAGTGGAACTACAAGTCTTCTTAAGTCCCAGGCCTGACATTCTATATTTGGATTCTTGATTTTAAGAGAGAAGGGAACTTAGAGACTACCTAGTCTAGACCCCTCATTTTATGGATGAAGAAATAGGCCTGGAGTATTTCAGTGACTTACCTGCTTGCACACAGGTAGTTAAATAGCAGAGGGAAGATTTGAACTCATCTTTGGGGTCCAAGTCCAAAGCTCTTTCCACTGTACAATGTTGCTTCTGATGGATTTAGAAAACTGCTTAGTCCTAATTTTATTTTTGGAGGCAATTGGAGTTAAATGACTTGCCCAGGGTGACACACCTAGTATCTGAAGCCAAATTTGAACTCAGGTCCTCCTGACTCTAGGTCTAATGTTCTATCCCTTGCACCACCTAGCTGCTCCTGAGAGCCCTAATTTTGAGGGCAACCTCCACCCTTCTATCCTAATTTCGTTAGCCCCAAAGCTAGCCAGAGCAGCCTAGAACTCCAGGTTAGCTTGTCTCCCCTCAGAACTAAGTTCCTAAAAGCAACGCTGAGTCCTGGGCAATCCTGACACTTTTTTGGAAAGCCTGCATAGCAGGGGATAAAAATGTTGGACATGGAGTCAGGAATTGCTAAATCAGATAGTCTTTTCTCAGTCCTAATCATTCAGTTTCTTTCCCACACTGTTAAAGTACATATCCTGAACATTTTTCTTGGTTGTTCTTCCTCAGTAGCCTTTGCTGAATTATCATTTACAGCTTGCCCCTGACTAACACTGGGCATCCCCACAAGGCTCTGTCCTGAGCCCTCTCCTTTTCTCTACTTACACTTCTCTCTAGGTGAACCCATCACCTTTCATGGGTTCAATCATCATCTCTATTCAGATGACTGCTACATTTAGGAATCTAGCCCTATTATTTCTCCTATTATCAGCATTAGTCCCTTGTAGCCAATTCTTAAGAAATTCACTGTGATACCATCTCAGGATACTTAAGCCAAAATGTCACTGTAGAATACTGTGCAGAAACGGTAAACATTAGCACCTATTATGTACCAACCATTCCTCCTATTTTACAAATGTAGAACCTGAGGCTCAGACTCAGATTGTCTGTAAGCGTTTTCCTCCTCTCTCTTCCATCTTTCTCCTCCCTCCTTCCCCTTTTCTCTTTCTCTGTTTTCATTGTGTGTGTGTCTAACCCTCTGTCTCGTTTTTGGTGAAGGGGAACCTACAAATCTCAAGCTCTTAATCTAAATCATTCTTTTGTTCCCTCCAGTCTGATGATCCTTGTAGAAACAGATTAAAAAAAAAAAAAGGCACAATCACAATTATGAATTTAGAAATGAGTTCGTCTAGTCCAGTCCTCTCACTTTACACAATGAAAGAGGTTAAATGATTTGCTCAATATCACATAGGGAATAAAAAAGAGAAATGGGATTTGTGCCCAGGGCCTTTTGTCCCAAATCCAGTGCTCTTTCTACCTTATCATGGAATCTTTCTTCTGGCTCTGATTTGTTTTTCCTATGTCAATTTCTTTATAATTCTTTTATTTATAATTTCTTAATTCCATTATAATATTCTATTTGATTTATGTTTGAGTTTGTTTAGCTTTTCCCCACTTGTTAATCATTTAGGTTGCTTCCAGGTTGTTGCTTTTTTTTCCCCCCCTAATTTGTAATAAATGCTGCTGTAAATTTTTTCAGAGGGGACTTTAAAAATTCCTCATAAGTAATAGTAGTTATTAACTGACAAATTAATACAAATTAATTTGTTAAATTAATTAAATGGGATTACTGGTTAGACATAAAATTCTTTAGTAACTATTGCAGATGTACTAACATTATTCTCTAAAATGATTCCAATTTGCAATTCTACCAGCAATGTTGTGAGTATACCTGTATCTCCAGTTCATCAGTGTTGTTGTCTTTTTTATTTGTTCATTTGGTGCATATGAATTGCTACCGAAGTTGCTTCAATTAGGATTCCTTTGAGAGGTTAACCCTTCTAAATGTTATTGATACCATTTATTTTAAAAATCATTTCCTGATAATCTCCATCCCTACCTCCACCTGCCAATGAATTCCACCATATATAACAAAGAAAAGGTTAAACAAAACCAAATATCATATGTAAGTCTACATTTTTAACTCCACCATTTTACCAAAGAGAGGTATGTTTTGTCATGTTTTCCAGGACTGAAAGTGGTCAGGTTAACATTTTTCAAGTGATTATTTGTAAGATGGATAACCTTTTTTGGAAACTGCTGTGTCTTTCAACTGTCCATCTTGAGAAGAGGAAAACAATGACTTTTTAGGCAATGATCAGATAGTGGAGGCAGGAAGCCCAACACAAGTCAGGGAGGTGGAAAGAGACAATGAATATAGGAGTTGTACCTCAGATCTGGCCTCCACTCCATACCCCAAACTCAGTGTTACAAGAGTAACTCATTACTGTGTTACAAGAGTAACTAAGAACAATGTACCATAAGACCAGACCACTTATCTTTTTAGTTTCTCATTTTTAAAATAGAGAACTTGTCTGACCTAGCTCTCGTTTTGACTGATCAGGTGGCAACAGAAATGGCCTGAGGACTCACCTGGCCAATAGCTCTCCCATCTTTCCTGGAGAAATCAACTCCCTTTATCCCAGATTGTTAAATTCCAAGTTCATTTGGAAGGAGGCCATCTGTACAAACTCTTGTATGGGAGACCTCCTCCCCACCACCACACCACCTCAGACAGACTTGAGATGATAGCTCCACGACTCCTCTCACTACGACCATCTACCTTCCCTTCTGGACAGCCAGATGTGGAAAGAGCCAAAGCTCTGCCAGAGTCCAGTACGGGTTGGGAAGAATACAAGTTTAGGGAGAGTTGTGAAGGAAGGCAGCTGAGGTGAATGAAAGCCTCTTTTCTCCCAGTGAATGGGAGAATCACTAACGTACAGCTGCTGGAAACAGGTCACTTTGGAGTCCCTGAAATCAACTGTTGGAAGATCTGAACTTTGGAATTCTGCAGTGTGAACTAGTGGCCTTCCCTAACTACACGGTTGAAAGAAAATGGAAGTCAGGACTACGCTGCATACAGCTGACTAGAGTTTAAGAGAAGGTCTTCAAACCTTATTTCCAGGGAAGCAGAATTTGCATACATAAAGAAATGGCCTTCAGATGCATCTTCAGGTTATTAAGCAGGAAAACCCCCCGGAAACAACCACCCACCCAAGAACTATCTGAGAAAGGAGTCTGGCTTTTTAAGTGACAACAGTATTAACTGCTGGAGGCCATGAAAGTCATAAAGGGAAATTAACTGCAAACCAGAAATGCCATTACTCATTTGGGGGCCATCTATCTCTCCCAAAGTGAAAGACACAATTTACATTCTCTGGGGAAGCTTACACTAAAGTCTTTATTTCCCAAGCTCTGGGATTACATTCTCACCACTGTTACTATTGCCTGCTCTCCATCACCACACAGAGGCTTCCCCCAAGGCCTGGAGAAGTCGTCTGAGGAATGGGTTGGGAACAGGTGCAGGGATCTTGGCTGTTTCCAGGGCCTCTCCTCCTCTTCCTGTTGACTCAATCAAGGATCAACCACCTTTGGAAAATTGGGACATTAAAATTCTTGTCCCTCTTCTTCTCTCACGTCAGGGAAAATATTTACCAACTTGGGGAGTGGAGATGAAGTTGGTTTGAAAGGTGGCAATGGCTGGTCCGTACTGAAGGAGTTGCATGTGTGGACCAGATTCTCTCAAAATCAAGGGGAGACTCAGAGCAAGAAGAACTTATGGAAACAGCTGAAATGGCCCAGGAGGAGCCGGCTTGGTGACCAATTTGTTGGATCCTGTATTCCATAGATTAGCAACCCCCTGTCCAGAATTAACAACCCTTTCTTCAGCTCCAGAGCTATCAGGGACCTAGATCTCCCAGATTTTCATATAAAGATAGGCAAAATGAAATACTCTTGGGTTTGTAGTGTGAAGCCCCCTTATTGCCAGGGCCATAAGAGTGGAAAAAAAACTTGTCTAAACATCATTGGAATAGTCTCAGGACATCCCCAAACACTTCCAAACCCTCAAAAATGGGTGACTGATGCCCCTGAGCCAGACACCAGCATGTATAAGGGAGTGGCTACTGAGATATCTATTGCCATTTTCTTATGTCCTCTCAGAAAACGAGGCTAATGTCCTTAATGAACTGGAATCATATACGGCACTGGAACAATGATGACAGCAGATTCAATGAGCTCAATGAACTTTGGTTTACAAGCCAAAAGACACCCTCCTTAACAAAGGGCTCCCCTAAGGTTGCCAATTCTGGGGAGAGTGGCCAAATAAAAAGGGGCAGTGGCAGTCCTGAACAACTCAGGCCATGTCCATTAAAGACCTTGAACAAATAAGGAGCCCAGGGCCTTTCAGAATTTTATTTATCACCTTGTGGTTGCTCGGTTCCCAACAGGAGAAAGGGATTTGGTCACTGACAAATTCCTGGTTTGTCATTTTCATGGTGTAGAGTAAAGCTCCCCAATTCACAGAGAAAAGAAACAAAATCTAAGTCATAGCTTCTCAGAAGCCTATATGGATTGTATCCCTGTCCACATCACAGCTCCAGCTTTGATTTATGGTGTTCATGCTCCCAAGAAAAGACAGCAATAAATTCCATCCACACAGCTCTTGTCAAAAAGCATCTATTCAGCTTTTCATAGAAAATGACTCAGAGAAACAGTGACAGAAAATATCATACAAGCCAGTTACTGAATCAAAAAAATAAAACAAAAACCTAACACATTTCATTCAAATTTTCTGTCTCAACCTTCTGCCTGAGTGGGAAATACACACTAACACAATGTTGATCCCTTGGAAGAAGCCTTGTTTCTTTAAGAAATAAATCTGTGAAATTTTGTATATGGTTTCTGGAGGTAAGTGGAGGTTGCCTATGTTACCCTGGTCAGGATAAACATCGCCTTGGAAATAAGGCTATCTTAGAAAGCAAATTCACCCTCCACCTTTGGCTAGTAATGGTCTTTATCAGAAGGGAGAACACACATCCAATGCCATTCAATTAAATCCCGCTTCTGCAAATCAAGTTCTCAAGGTCAAATAACTCTTGAGTCTTCCACTTCAAATCTTCACTGGATCTCTCCCATATAAAGTCTTTTGTCACTGGATGCAGAGAGAACTGTGGGGGAGAGAGAACAAAGGACAAGAAAACAGGAAGTTAAAAGGGAAGAATGGAGAGGCTTTGGCAACAAAAGCCAATTCTTATTTAAAAGTATTTTAGATCTAGCTTCAATGTTCCTCCCCTTCATGTAAGTGATTCACATGATGTTTTGTCTAACTTAAAAAAAACTGCATCTTTAATGTTATTTCATATTCTGAGTTGCAGGCCAGCCAGATGAAATCAGTGAAGTAACATTTTGTGAAAGGAAAAATAACTCTCCTCACACTAACCTTGCTTCTTCAAAATGACTTCTGGGACTGCTTAGTTATAGAATAGCTGAGTTCTGCCTAAATTTTCAACCTCATTTTTCAGGCTCACAATTCTGAGGTCTAATGTACTAGAACAAGTTTGAAAAATTATCAAGTTACAATTGTTTCTAACCCTACTCCTCTATCTCTTTCCAGTCCCAGTTACTACACCGAAGGAGAAAAGGAAGCTCAAGGTCTCTATTACATGTGCAGCAGGAATGCACAGCTAAAAACCAAGCATTTGGAAATCTGTGTGTTTATCAGAGGAAAAATTAGTTATTTTCTTAATTCAACATAAGGTCCTTTATATAAGCAAAGAAGCCAATGAAAGTTAAAATGTTGTAACAGAAAGCTTTGCAAGAGTCAATGATGAAAAATTACCCATGATTATGTTTTGCAAACAAAAAGCTTTAATAAAAAAATAAATAAATAAATGCAAATAAATTTTTAAAAAAAGAAAAGAAAAGAAAAGAAAGACATACTACGTTTTTAGTGGATAAAAATCAGGATGACAGCCATGAAATGACAAGAGCAGTTAAGAGAACTGAACTAGACTAGTTTTCATTTTGTTGTAAGAGGTGAACTTGGTGGTGGTAATAAATTTGCATTTGTTGTCTTATTTAAAAAAAAAAAAAAGAAAGTTAAAATGTAACTTTCATTTGATTACATGTTACAAGATTCCCCCATAGATGAAACATGGATTGAATCTAAGCTACTCTTGATTCAGAAACAATATGTAAGCTCCCTGATATCAGGGATCATCTTACATTTGTACTGGTGTTCCTGGCACTTATGCTTGGCACAGAGGTAGGCACTTTAAAGGTCTGCTAGTTGACTGAGGCCATTAAACCTCTTAGAGAGCCAAGCTCTTCATGGTCACCATGTGGGCTGAATATGACAAAGAGAGAGCAACTCCCA
The DNA here is from genome assembly GCA_023553655.1 of Myrmecobius fasciatus. Lineage (NCBI taxonomy): Eukaryota > Metazoa > Chordata > Mammalia > Dasyuromorphia > Myrmecobiidae > Myrmecobius > Myrmecobius fasciatus. The sequence continues at coordinate 85,809 of JAJPUD010000991.1, read as the reverse complement.
CTCACTTCCCTCCCCCATTCCCTTGCCCACCAACCCCATTCAAAACAATAGTGTGACTTTCAGTGGTACCTACAAGGAGTGTTTCCAAGGAAACAGATGCAGCAGTATTGTACATCTGAGGCTACTCTTGATATAGGAGGGAGCATAGTCAACAGTCCCTATCCCCACACAAAGCTGAGGTGAACATTAAATGGCCTAGTCACTCTTATAGGGAGAGGTGAACTGCTTCCCTCTCTGCTAAAGACTACAGAAACTTACTGATGGGTTCATCTGGGTGGAAGGCCACTTCATTGACTGAGCCAGCATGGCCAGGCAGCTTGTAAAGGATCCTCCTGCTTGTGGTATCCCAAACATATACAAACCTGCAAAACATCATAGGAAGTAAGTCTTGGGCCTAGAAAGGTGAGGAGGGGGAAGTGGGGCAAAGCAGGAACTCCCATAACCCTCCAGCTTTTATCCCAAGCATAAGCAGTCATTTTTAATGAACATGCTCCCAAATGAAAAAACAAACAAAAAAACCATGCTGACAGAGGAGACATGTACGCCCCTCAGAAAGCAAGCCCAATGTAACTTGGCTATTGTTAAGAATACCTTGGAAGTAAATTTAGTTGTTTGTTGTAAAGTTAAATTGCAGACTCAGGTAAAGTTCAGATGTAATTCCATTCCTGGATCCAAGAAAGGGGAAGGCACTTGTTTTTTTTTGCAAATATTTGTTTGGGCCAAATGTTACTAGATGCTATAGGTAATTAGAATGTTGGAAACAGAATGAGCCTAAAAGATAGTCTGATTCCTTAATTTTATTGAAATGAGAGCTCAGAAAAGGTAAGTCTTGCCCATGGTCACACAGTTAAATAACAGTCAAGATGAGATCTAGGGTCCCTTTCATTTCATACTAATACTCTGTTCCTAACTCTATGCCCTCCAAACTCCTCATTAGATACTTGCTTTCTTTGCCAAGGACACATGCATGATACATTTAGGTGGATATAATGCAAAGGTCAAAAGTCTGACTAAAAAGGTCATGAGCATATTAGTTTTGCTTATGTCGATTCTTGTTCCTGCCAGCTAGATGACAATGGGTATCACCTATCACAAAGGTAAGAGAGGAAAAGCACATGGCCAGGTCACAGCAACTCATCACTGGGGAAGAAACAACTAGGAATACAAGCCCTGCTGATGGGGAGTCACCTTCACAGGCAAAGGAGAGTATCTCGGGGCTCAGGTCTATGGGTATCACTGCTATGATTTTAACCTACCACTGATAATTTGCTGGTCTGAGTTATCAAGCCTCTGAGCAGTCTCTTAACACATTTAATGAATCCCAGGAAACTCCAACAGCATCAATCAAGAGGTAAAACAGTAGTTATGCCCTTTCATTCACTGTTATGAATCAAAGGAAGAAGCAGGAGGAAACTGACCATTTCTCATGTAATCTGAGCACTTCTCTGAAGAAACCACTTGACTGATTTGGGGGTGGAATGCAGTGGTAGCTATGGCAGTGGCCACATGCAACAAGGAGGATCAGCCTTAATGTTCTATTCATTAAAGACTCTTGATTGCTAATCATCTTGGCATCCTGCACACCCAGGGAATTTGGTGAAGCCCATGGCCCTTTATATGTTTTTAAATGCATAATATAAAACACATGGGATGACAAAGGAAAATGGTTATACTGAAATACAGTGATCAAATTCTTTTTTTTTTTTTTTTTTTAAGTTTACTGGGAGGATGGGGAACGATGACCACCCAGCTACCTGGTGCAGTGGATAGAACACCAGCCCTGAAGTCAGGAGGACCTGAGTTCAAATCTGCCTTCAGACACTTAACACTGACTATGGGCAAGCCACTTAACCTCAATTGCCTCAGCAAAAAAAAAAAAAAAAAATCTTGGATTCTGAGTTTACCTCCCTTGGTGAAGGGATCCCTCGAGTACTCCTGATGCCTTTGCCTTAACCACCTTAAAGGAGTTCTGATTTCTGAAAGCTGCTTGGAGAATACTCTGGGCCAGTCAGGGTGAAAGGCAGCTAACACTGCCCTGCCCATCTTTTCTGTGAATGATTGTAGAATTACTTGGAGGTACCAAGGATTCCTGACCATTCCAGACTTCCAATCTGGAGCTAATTCAGCAGAAATCAGTGGTGTCTCTTTAAGCCAGAGTTTATCAGAGACAGAAAATCTGCACCTCCCCAAAGCATCCCTCAGGATGTCAGTATTATGTTCTATAAGTCCCTTCCTTTGTGTATTTCAGTCTCCTCTCTCCTCCCCTCAAACAAGTTATGTTACTTGAAGCAAAGACTAAATTAATGGCACCATATTTATGGAGCAGTACAAACATATGGCAATAACTAACGGCAATGCTAATAAGGGAGATTTTAATTACAATATACAAATAAGTATTATCAGGTTCTCCTTCCCCCCCAAAAAATAATAACTGACTAGACATCTAGTCAACACTACATAGCACCTATGTGGCATAATGAAGCACAGGATCTTATACAGTGAGGATAGATAGTAGAAATGGGGATACTGTATAAAATATTGTTTAATTATGCCACATGGAGAGCCCTGACCAGGAAAGAAGAGGAGCAGAGCCTCAGAACCCCTTTGTTCTGTTCTTAGCTCATATGCCTCTACAATTTCACTTCCCTTCTGGGTCTCTTATGTAAAATGAGGTATTTGGAGGAGATGATGTCTAGGATCCTGTCCAACCTAAATCCAGTGATCATCTCTAAGAGAATGAGAGGAATCATTTGGGAAAGGGAGACTTCCTGCCTAAAAGGCCAAATCCTGTAATATTGCTTTTTAGAAGGGCTCCCTTTTTAGGGTACACAAAAGCTAACAGGAACCTCAGCCCTTGAAGGATTTACAGGAAGGATTCTCAAAAGGTGGCTGTCAATTAGGTGCCAAATTTAGAAGGCTTCATTGCCTGTTCCTTGTTTTGGCATGGAAACCTGTGGCAGGAAAAGTGCTTCTTCTGTCATCCTTCAGATTTTGTGACAAGGTAGCAACATCTTTTTTGGTATTGTCAGGATGTTCAGGAAAATCCCCTCTAGTAGCAAGCAATTTAGGGAGGGGAAAAAAAATGGGAGGTCAAATGAAACTATGATTTGAAGGAAAGCTTAGGCAAGTACAAATGCCTAAGTATCTAAGTATCTAACTTAGTAGTATCTAACTAAGTAAAAAGGACGTAATCTCCTGAAGAAGAATTTGAGATGTGATCATTATAAGATCAAAGTCGTTTTCAGTCATTAAGAATCAATATGGCTTTTAGTTTGTGGACATCTTCTCCAGATAGTAACTACTGGGAACCCAGTGTTCAGAAAAGTCCAGAGTAACCAGGGAATTAAACCCCGAGGCAGCAGTATTGCTACTTCTCTTGCCTAGGAAAGGCCAATAGGGGAGATTGATATTAAGAAAAGCAGCATCCAGAACTGAGAGAGGTAATGATCTGAGGAACTGTGTTTAGTTCTGGATACCACATTTTAGGAAGAACAAAGATGGACAAGCAAGGAGGGACAACAGGACAAGAAGGGCATGCAGACCATATCAAGAGAACATATGGGCTGGCTGGCTGTCATCAAAGAGAGGAAAGAGTTGCAAGAGATGGAGAGGCAGACTGGAGCTTGGGGTGAGAAAATATTTAGAAAATGCTGCTTTGGGACCCCTGCCAACTAGAGGTCATCAAGCAAAGGTTGGATAAACCCGCAAGAGGGACAGCATAAAGGGGATTTTCAGTCTGGTCCAAGTTGGATTAGCAGGTTGGCTGCTGAACTCCCTATTAGCACTAAATTTCTGTGGTTCTTGTCGTCTGCATCTCAGGGGAGTTGCTGAAGAAGAAAAACCAACTTTTGTCATTTCAACATGGTCAAGAGTGGAAGGCATTTCTGAGAGCCCCTTGCTTGCCAGAGGCCTAAAGTGGTGGACCACCTAGGCCACGGGAGCTGGAGGATCTGCAGTGAGCAGGGCACTATACTCTCAACAAACTGCTGTGCTCCTCTGGGATGGGCCATTCACACAGAGATAAACAAGCAATGCAAGGCAGCAGTGAATCTGGCTTCCTTGCAGCACTGGGTTAATATTATGACTCTCAGGTCCTTTGAGAGCAGGGTTGGGGGCCCAAGCTATGTCCTCCTTTCCTGCAGGCTCTGTGCCAAGGTCTCACAGGATGATCCCTTTGCTGTAGCACCACGAGGCAAGGGCCTGCCAGGAGGATAGGGCCACCTGGCGCAGCCCTTCTCTAATCTTGCCATCCCATTTCAAAGGGGTCTGTGGGGACACCAGCAGCACAGGTCACTGGGAACTACCATGTCTTTCTCTCTCCCCTATCTGGGAGCTTGGCTCCTCATCGTCCACAGCAGGATGACTTAATATTTAACCTCTAATCTCCCTTCCAGAGGCAGATCATTGTGAAAGACTCTAAAAGTACATCTCACCCAGACGACGTTCCCTTCTCAGGAGAGCCTGGCTCATCTTACCTGAACTCTCTTTTAGTGAAACATCTGAGGGCCCTCCTGTCAGTCTTTATTCATTCATCAAGGAAAGCTTCCACCTGCTCTCTCACCACCGTACCTCAGCCCACTTGAAGGGGGCCCAGCCATGAAGGGCCAATAGCCCAAAATTCCATCACCAGAGTAAAGAAAAGGTATGGTGGATCACTACTTAAAGCTTCCAAGCCAGTGCAGTCTCTCCCTTCCCGACCTCAGCCATCATTCCATGTCTGCTCTGGCTCTATCCCTGCACTCCATGTATTAAACATGAGACAATTCCTGCTCTGCTGCATCATTCTTTTTATCTCACATCACAATCATTCTTACCTGTCGGCTGAACCGGCTGCAATTTTGCTTCCATCAGGTGACCAGGAACACCTCAGGAGATTCTGCAACAATGAGCAGAGAAAGTCCCTTGAAAAGAGCAGCATTTTCTTTCTTTTGCCTCTTTCTCTTTCATTTTTTTCATGCAATAGTATTTTTCCCCCAATTACATGTAAAGGCAGCTTTCAACATTCACTTTTGCAAGATTTTGAGTTCCAAATTTTTTTTTCTCCCTCCTTACCTTCTATCCCCCTTCCCTAAAACATCAAGCAATGTGATTTAGGTTTTACATGTACAATAATTTTAAACATATTTCCTTGTAAGTCATGTGAAAAAAGAAATCAGAAAAGGGAAAAACCATGAAAAAGAAAAAAACAACCAAAAAAGTGAAAATAGAAAAAACTTTGAATTGCGCTTAGTCTTTATAGTTTTTTCTTTGGATTTTGATGGCATTTCCATTCCAAGTCCATCTAATTGTCTTGGATTACAGCTGATGGTCACACAATCTTACTGTTACCATGTACAATGTTCTCCTGCTTCTGCTCACTTCACTCAGCATCATTTCATGTAAGTCTCTCCAGGCCTCTCTGAAATCATCCTGCTGGTCGTTTCTTACAGAGCAACAATGTTCCATGACATTCATATACCATTAATTTATTCAGCCATCCTCCAACTGATGGGCATCCACTCAGTTTCCAGTTCCTTGCCATGACAAAAAGGGCTGCTATATTTTTGCACATATGGGTTCTTTTCCCTCCTTTCTGAACTCTTTGGGATACAGATCAGTAGGGGTGCTACTGGATCAAAAGGTATGTCCAGTTTGACAGCCTTTTAGGCATCGGTCCAAAGTGCTAAGAGCAGTGTTTTCAAATGTTCACTAAAGCAAAGGTGGGTAGAGCTGGAAGGGATTTAGGTACCATTTAATCCAACTTTCTTATTTTACAGAGGAATAAGTTGAGATCCATGAAGGGCAAGGTGATGGGCTCAAGATGCAGACCCTAACCCAAAGCCCAGTCTTCTGATTTTGGATTGCCTGTTCTTTTTCCCCATAGCATGCCTTGTATTTGTTGGTAGGCTCTAAGTAAATCAGACCCTTGCTGGCTTCCCACACCAAGGCCTGTTAGGCCAAGCACTGATGGTGGCATCTTAGCAGTTGTATCTTTTGCCTGGTGGTTAGGATCCTCCCCTCCTTCCCCCCCCCCCACCCCCAGATGTGGAGAGCTGGGTCAGGAAGGCAGATTTGGGACCTAACCCCAAGCACGCTATAAGACATCATGATTTCTTTGGATCATTTACTTATTTTTCTTCCTCCTCCACATAATAGGTATCCATACACACATATGTATATTGTAATTTTTCTTCTCTAAAGTTAAGTGGGGATATCTGTGTCCAAGGTCTTCATTAATTAAATAACCCAAATTTCCTAAACACCTCAGGACTGTGGGGGCAAGAGAAAGGAATAAGACAAAGTCTCCATACTTAGAGGATTCATAGTCTAAGAAGGTGAAGGAAAATGCAGACAGCTAAAAAAATTAACTAACTTAAGTCAGTCTAGGATAAGCATCCTTGGTTTGAACATGAGATCACTGAGAACCTTTAAATATCACAAGTTACATTTTGATTGTTTTCTCTAGGAAAATGATCAGCAATTATGGCTTATATTTTGTGACCTAAAACACCAATGAGTTATGATTTCATAACTCATATATGATAAATATAAAAAAATGCTTAATTCACACATAACCAATTAGAGTTATACCTGGCAAAGAAATCTTGTTACTATGCCTACAAATAGAAGCTCCCTTTGCTCTATTCATCTTGGTATTTATTAAAACTCTTTTTCTTTCTCTTAAAAAAAAACACAAAACTCCTAGAGCTGATTTACAGAACAAATTTGAGTCCCAGTGAACTCACAGATCAAGTATATTATTCTTGAAGATCCTAGGAACATGACTTCTTTGAACTAATTCTCCCTGGGAACTGAAAAGCGTAGGGTCCTTTTCACTTCCCTAATACTAACTATATGGTGATAGAAACTGAGGAAAGGAAGGAAGCGGCACTATCTTAGAATTATATGGCTTGAGGACAGACAACATGGCGACCTGAGGCAGAGCCGTCCTGGCCTGGCCATCAGGCCATCTGTCTTCTGGTCCTGGAATGCAAGCAGTACCTGTGGTTTTACTTTTTGTGTCATCAGCTAGGGAACCAGCTAGGGTGCTATCAGCTAGGGAAGAAGAGAGACTCCATAGAGAACCTCAAGACCATTATTTCTTAAAGGGAAGAAAGGAAGAAGTCATAGACTCAAAGAATCTTAGCTGGAAGAGATATCTCGAAGCTACTGAATTCTGAAAAATACCTGAACAGGAATTCCCTCTATAAATTAATTCACTTTTATTAAAAGTACTTGCTATGTGTTAAGTGGTAGGGCTAAAAAGAGAAAATATAAATCCACACCTGTCCTCCAGAAGCTTCCATTTGGCAGCATCCCTCAATGGCCACTATGCCTCTGCTGTCTCCTGGGGAGGCCCATGCCCTTTTAGGCAGCTCTATTTAGGGCAGTTTTTCTTTGCTTCCAAACTAAAGCTGCTTCTCTGAGACTTCTATTCATTTACTGCTCCTTGTTCTCTGGGACTAAACACAGTCTCATCTTTCTTCCACGTGACAGCCTTCAGATATATGAAGCTGGTTATGAATTGTCTCATCTAAGCCTTTTCCAAGCTAAATACTCCTGATTCCTTCATCCTGACCTTCATCTACTGAAGTATGGCAGGGACAGAATCCACTTCCCAAAATGTACTGCTAGCTTCCTATAGGATATCTCTCTCTCTCTGATAACGAAATTTTGGAAAATAACATAACAGAATGCTATTAACATTTATAGAAACATTAGAAAGTACTAGTTCATGGTCATACCAAACTTACCTTCTCAAAGTTATGTACATTTCCTTGGAATATCTTCACACACCTCTCTTTGGGGGCAAAAGGTCGGACATCCCAGATCCGAACTGCAAAGGAACAAGCATGGCAGTCAAAAGCCACACACTGACAGAAGATCAGAGCCAACTTTCCTGCCTTCTGAGTGACAGAAGAGAGGGGCAGTAGAGAAGATCTCCTAGCACCTGCTTAGGTTCTTCGGACACGAAAGGGAAGTGGATGTGTTTGGCTCTCATTAAATGGACCTAAGGCAGCCACATACGATTCAGGGTCGAACATATTGCTCTGAATCTAAGTGTCCAATGCTTTTCCCCAGTGAGACCAAATGAAGAACAGAAACTAAATCAACCCTTTTCAATTCATTTAGAATAGGTAGAGCATACCTGAGTATTTCAGGATCTGCAGCAGTCACCTGATATATATTCCCTAAGATCTACACTGTCTAACCCAGCTTATTCACCTCTTCTCTCTGAAATAATTTAATATAGCCTAGGAGTACTAGGCTGAACAAACCCAAATGGACCACAAGTGTGCCCTCTAAAGGGATCCTATTCCATAGTAGTTTGGGTACTCCTGTTATCTTATCTCTACCTTTCCTATCCAGATAACTCCACCCTGACTTTAAAGAGAAAAAAATTACAATATACATATGTGTGTATGAATACCTATGATGTGTGTGTGTATGTATCTAGAGTTAGAAGAGATGATAATAGTCATTAAGTCCAACCTTTTTTATTTTGCAGATGAGGCTCAGAAAAAAAAAGTCTCACTTAAGATGAGAGCCTGAGTCAGTGGCCAAGCCCAGCCCAGCCCAGCCTAGAACCCAGGGTTCCCCACCAGCCCGAGTCTGGGCAGGCTGACAATGCCCTCTCTCTTCCTGGCTGTCTCCCATTCTGACACTGCCTTCCTCTGGAGTGTCTGTGTATCCAGGCCTCATTCCCACAAGTGGACCCACACAAATCTGCTTATCCTTCTGATAATTCCAGCTCCCTCTGTGACTCCTGAACTGCACTTCAAGCAAGGATGATTAGAACTCATCAGTTCAGTCTAAATTAGATGCAATTTCCAAATCATTCCCATTCTCCGCTATTTCCCAAGTTTCTCACTCATTTTTTTGTTCTGAGACTAATTAACTTTTTTTTTTAGTCCATATATGTGGCTTAGTTTCTGTGGCTTCTGCTATTGATTTCCAATAGCACCACTGGTCTGTTCTCCATACAAACTGGTGGCAAACACTCAGGATAAAAGACATCACCCAAACATTCACATTTACTGAACTGCATAAAAGCTATGAGTATGGCTCCTGTGCCCCCACTCTTCAGAAAAAAACCCTTGGGAAAGCCTGTGTACAGATCTGCACAGCAGGGATAGTAGGGGTAGGAGGTCAAAGGTCTTAAAGGCTCAAAAGCGAAGGAGACAATTTTAGTCTATTTCCCTGCAGAATCCATGAGTATTCCTAGGCAATTTGAAAACTGGTTTTAGCCATCTGGTCCAGAAACTCCCAAAAGATATAAAAAAGTCAATGCCCTGAGCATTGGTCCTAGTGCTCACAATGTCAGGGATGAACTGTGAAACCTTGAACAAAGGAAAACAATACTTGCTCTAGGCTTCCCCTGCAAAGGCATATAATTCAACATTTATTAACGGCATATCATATACGGAGACTACAAAGATGAGAAAATGACACAATCCCTGCCCTCAATGGACTTATTTTGATGGGGAGAAGGAAAAGTCAGGAATTGGCGAGGATCAAATGAGATAACCTTTGTGGAAGTGTTCTGAAAACTTACAAACAAAAAAGCAAGGAATATTTTTGTTATAGAATGGTCTCACACAAACTGCAGGAAGGACTGGGTCATAGAAAATCTATTGAAGGCAATGACTATATCCTCAGACTCTTAAAGTTCTAAATCAACTATTCTCCTATCTATGGAGAGATTAGATTATTCTAGGAAAAAAACCTCATCAGCATAAAATAAAATGATTAAGAATCAAAGCTGATCAGGAATATTGGACAGCTAGGATGACAATGTTTGTCATCAAGTCACTGAAGTTCAAAACATCCTTTAGTCTGGAACATTCAAGCAAGAACTGCACAAAAGAGAAACCTGTCTCCTACCTGTCCCTGGCTCCCACTCTACATCATACAGACTCCCACTTCCCTCCTCTAACATAGTAACCACATTTCTACCTTCTAATGAAAGGCTGGCTAAGGGGAACAAGAATTTACCAATCTAATTTTCTCAGTGGACTAAACAGAAGATTCAAATACAAGTTGAGGAATCTGGTGCATTCCTCATCAGTTGAAAATGATTCTCTAAAGAGATTTCAGAAGTCTGTCTCTGATCCTACCCGGGGGAGGAAAGAGTAGAGGGCGAGTATCTTTCTGGCCATGTTTCTCTGACATAATTGCCATTAAATCACTCCTCAGTGGTTCTTCTAGGATGGTGAAATTGGCAGTGTGCCTTCCTCCCCAGGGGTACCTGTGTTGTCCATTGCATTGGAGAGCAGGTAAGACCCTTCAGAACTTAGACTTAAGCCTGTCACAGAGTCAGCATGGCCCCTCATGGTGTATGTTAACTTGTTCTGGCGCAAGTCCCAGACCTGAGTGGAGACAAAAATATTAGCAAAGTGTATTTACAGCAGCTTTGTAACATGAGAAATCAGCCTGTAGGGCCAACAATTAAGAAAATGGCCTAAAATATTGTAGAATACTATTAGGCCCTCAGATTCGCCCCCCTCGCAAAAAAAAGTGAAAATTCTAATTATATACTTTTTAGTATATAGACAAATTTTCAAATATTTATATGAAATGCCACAGAGAAAATAGAATTTGAACATATACATTGACCATGACTATCTAAAAAAGGCAACAAAACTTTACAATCAAATAGATGAAAAACTTCATAAATAGGTTGTGATTATTTCCAAAGGGCAATGGAGAGGGGATATGATAGGGATAAATGGAATTTCATTAAATACATGTATTTTTTTTTTGTGTGTGTATGTATGTATGTATGAGTAGACATACATATACATAACATGCGCATACATAAATACACATATTCAATATGGAACTCCCCCTACCTCCCACCCCCCCCCCCCCCCGTTCAATGTTTAGTATGTAGTATCAAGATATCAATCAAAAGTCCCATCATACTGGATGGACTTGCTGTAAAGGACTGACAGGAGGTCAGACCATGGCAGCAGAGGATGTGGAGCTGACGTACTAGAAGGAGTACCACATCAAACAGATCCCAGAGTCAAAGTACTGAATGGCTGTTATCACTAGTTTTTACTTGTATCCTTTACTCAAAAGTAAATAGTTTTGTTTTTATTTGGAACTTTAGCCCAACTTCATTTACTTATTCATTTTTATTTATAGAGATTATTACCAATAACATTAAATTACTTCTAAAAATATTTCTAGAACTCAAGTTGAAAAATAGAAATGCAAGGATAGATGCATACTCTCCTAGGGAATCAGTTTCTTTTGAAATGCTCTCTTGCTGCCTTTTAAATCTGGATTTAGGGCTAACATTTATCTCAAATACAAGATTGAAACATTGCACATCTGCCTGAGTAGGGAAAAGCAGACCAGCAGTTTTACTGGCCTGGGGACTGAGTCAGGTGCCAGCAATCAAGCCCATCCAGAAGGCAAACAATTCCCCTTTCCCCATCACCAGCATCTTCCATTACAGAGCCCAACAGACTTTATTAAGAATTTATTTGTCGGGCTGTTTGCTGCCTCAGGACTCAAGAGTGCTGAGAATGGTGAACAATTTGTTGAAACTGTCATTGCTGCTCTTCGCTATCGGCATCACTGAAATCTGCTCAGCAGCAACATGGAAAGAATTAAATTTGCCAAAACCCAAACTATGGGTACTGCTCCATTTCCAAATTTTCCCTCCTAAGAACTAAGTGATTTGTAAAGGTTTTTGTTGGAGCCAAAATACTTCTGGGATTTTACCGAAAAAATAAGAGCCAGGCATTTATTTCTGCCAAATTCCTACAAAAAAAATCCATTCCGTTGTTTCTCACCCCAAATCAATTTTCTATCAGGACTTCTGAAAAGGTAGAGCTCCACTTGGCCAGCCACCCAGCAAGTCAAATTTCCTTCTTTTCTCAGCCTTCCCTATCCTTAGTCTCTTTCTTCATGTTGCCTGGCAGAACAGATTCCCAATGGGCTTCACAGAGAACTGGTTTGCCCTTAATCCTTAGCTTTTGGAACAAAGAAACTATAACAAATCAGCAGGATTGTATTTTATCTAAGTATTGTGTAGAGAATTCGTAGGCTGGTGAAAGAATTTTTTAACTACAGTTCTTGCTTTGGTGATAACTGATATTTATATATCATTTTATGGTTTAAAAAGTGATGTCAGAATAATTATCATATAGTGGATATCCTGCTATCTAGGGGAGGGGTGGGAGTAGAGGGGAAAATCTGTAACAGAAAGCTTTGTAAGGGTTAATGTTTAGGAATTACCCATACATATGTTTTGCAAATAAAAAGTATTAATAAAAAAAATTAAATTAAATTTAAAAAAAAAAGTGATGTCAGAGACAATCTCATTTGAGCTTCATAATACCCTAAGGCAGGTTCTCTAGGCATTTTATTCTCAATTTGGAGGTAGGGAAACTGAGGCTCAGAGAAGTTACACAGCATATAAATTTCAGAGGAGAGAGACTAACCTAGGGTTTTCCCAATTCCAATCCAGTTTTCTATCTATCCCACCAGGGTTTCTGGAATACCCACTGCTATCTAGAGAAGACTGAGATTCTATTTCAACCCAGGAAGCACTGAAAGAACATCTAGTGGATACCTGGTATGGTACATATGATGACAGAAACAAGAGTCCCTGCCTGCAAAGCAGACTCTCATGCTTTGTAGAAAAGCAAAGAAAAATAATGCTGGCTCAATTTTATTGTTCTCTGAGAAGGAGATGTAACTCACAGAGTAGCAGGCCTTCCCAGCAGCCCCTGCTGATAGTGTCTATTTCCTTAGTACTCAATACTGGAGGATTCTGGAAAAATGATGGAACAGCAGAACAGAAAATTCCAAGTTTTCCAGATTTCCTCCATAAACAAGATAAAACAGTTCCTCAGGGCAAACGCAGAGTAGTAAAAACAAACCAGAGTAGGAGCAGAATAACGGTCCTGCTGAGACCACCTGAGAAACTTTGAGATTGAGGTGTGGCCTGTAGGAAGTGTAAACCGGGCTAGCTCCCCTGAAACAGTCCAGTGAGAGGCCTGGGGCCAGCCCCAGAGGAGGTAGCCTGTGTCCCACTCCTGGATGCTGTGGGGAACCTCTGTTGGTAAAGGATGCCAGGCCCACACTGTGGAGATGAGGTCTTGAGCAACAAGGAAGCAGCACACATCCCATGAGTGCAGAAGCAGGGGCAGGAATGTTGCTGGCTCCAGAAACATATTGCAGAGCAGAAGGCCAGGCCAGAAGGAAGAACTGGAGGAGGACCTGAGGCTAGAGGGGATTACGATAATAAGCTACTACAAATAAAAAAAATAAATAAAATAAAGGAGCAGGCAAAGGAATACCCAACCTTAGAAAGATTCTATGGAACACTGGGAGTCATCTTCAGAGGATACTGAAGCAAAAAAAGCCTCTCCTACCCCGGAGTAATATTAAATGGTCGCCTGCTAAAAAGGAATTCATAGAACTCAAAACCAAAACAAAACAAAAAAAACCTTTAAAAATCAAATGAAAGAGAATGAGGAAATTAAAAAACAAAAATCCAAGAAAAACAAGATCATGAAAAGAAAGTCAATCAACTGGAAAAGGAGATCCAGAATTTTAAAGAAAATGACCATTTGAAAATTACAACTGGGCAAGGAGAAGCTAGCAAAATTATAAAAGACTAAGAAATAAGAAAACAAAATATAAAGAATGAAAAAATAGAAGAGAATGTGAAAAATTTCATAAGAAAAATAACTTATGTGGAGAAAAGATCAAGAAAACATAAGAATAATTGGACTATCTGAAAGCTATATTAAAAAAAAAAAAGAACCTTGATGCAGTTAAACAAGAAATTAAAGAAAATTGTGCTAAAGTGTTAGAAATTCTAAGGGGGAAAGTAGAAACAGAAAAAAATTCACTGATCACCACCTGAATGAGATTCTATGAGGAAAACTGATGGGAATATCATGGTCAAATTCCAAAAACCACAGGTCAAGAAGAAAAAATTATGAGCAACAAGAAAAAAAAAATCAAATATGGTGGAGTCACAGTTAAAATTATGCAAGACTTAACAATGACTACATTAAATGACTTAGAAAACTATATTTGAGAAACAAAAACTAAAGTTGCGACCAAAAATATCAACAAAGTTAAGCATAATCCTGAATGAAAAACAAAAAACAAAACTGGACATTTAATGAATTGCCAGATCTGAAAATCTGAAAAGCCTGAAGAATTTTATTTCAAAAAGACCTCAACACAATAGAAAATTTGACATACAAGATCCAAGAGAAATATAAAGTAAATTAATTACAAGGGACTTTACTTTTCAGATGTGGAAATACAAACATAAGCCTAAGATTGTCATTAGTAATTGGGTACTTTGAAAGAAAATCTGGTGTAGAGCTGAGTATGATGTGATTCTAAAAAGTAAAACCATCTAGGAAAAGGTTAAAAAAAAAAAAGCAAAAAAAAAAATCTCATACAAAGGAGGTATGAGAGGAAGAACTGACACAAAATTAGATGTGGAGAGAAGGGTTCATATTTCTAGAACCCTACTTGCATTGGGAATGGGTTAAAAAGGGAATGATGCATATATATCTAGAAGGGTATAAAAGTTTTCTAAATTCATAGTAAATAGAAATATCTTAATAGAATAGGGAAGGAAAAGAGGATAAGAGAGGGATTTTTAGAGGGAACCTTAATCACATCAGATTCGGGTTAATTTTGAAGGAAATAAAAGACTTCTAAATTTATAAAGAAATAAGAGGGTGAGAGAATAGGATAAGGGGAGTTGTGTAGATTAACAGGAATGGGATAAAGAGTGAATAACGTATATATTTGGAAGGCCATAAAAAGTCTTCTAAATTCAAAAAGAAACAAAAGGACAAGGGGAAAGAGTGAGGGGAAAAGTATGAGGAGGAATGCCTTAAATAATAGGAGGGCAAGATAGCAGACAGAAATGAAGTAGAAGAATCAGGAGGGATAGGAAAAAAAGAGATATACACAAACAAAATAAAAATCAGGAGTAGAATTTATTTATTATGTAAAAAGAGAAGGGGTAGTAACTGTGATTTCAGACAAAGTTAAAGCTAAAACATTTAATCAAAAGAGAAAAATAGATAAACTACACTATATGCCAGCCATATTAATCAATATTATTTTAGGCTATTTTAAAACAACTAGACATTATAAGGCTGGAATATTGTTGTAATATTGTAGTTTACAACTGGTAAATCAGAAAAATATGGAAAGACTTGGACTTATAAAGGAAGATGTTATCCATCTTCAGAGAAACAGGACAAACAAGCATAGTATGGTCTTATACAGGAGCATATGGATGTGTGTGTATATATATATATACATATATATATATACACACACACACACACACACATACATACATATGATTATAGATATCTATGTATATACACACACACACACACACACATATATGCGTATACACACACATACATATCCATGATTCATTGTAGCCTTCTTTGGAGGGCAGGGGTAGAAGGGGGGAAAAAGAGTAAAGTAAAAAGTACACAGCAGAGAACAAAAGAAAACCTACACAGAAGCAAGAAAAGATGGACAGCTCTGAACACAAAGTATAATATTTTTCATATAGACTTTCTTGAAATGGAAATGTATTGCTTTATATTTTGAATCTTCTTATTTTCTCCTGTGCACATGGAGATATTTTTTTCTTTTCCTATTTTGTATTTAAGTTTAAAACAAATAAATAAAAGGAATGAAAACAAGAATACTCAACGACTCTTTAAAGACAGTGTGGTAGAGTAGAAAGGGCACTATACTAAGTGTTACAAAGACATGGTTTTCGGTCCTGACTCTCACTATATATATGATTTAGGAAGGTTCTCTGGTCTTGATTTTTCAGGGAAGAAAAGTTTTTTATTTTCATTAACCTCTGCTTGAAATCTAGCATTTCTTTCAATTATAAAATTAAAAAAAAAAAAAGGAAAGAGTAGGTCTACAACATGAAAAAGTTCAAGAATCCCTAAGTTAAATGATCTTTAAGGTTACTTTTCTATGATCCTCCAATGAACAGGGATTTAAATTTCTTCCTTCGGTGGTGGGCTTTTAAAGAACAGCTCAATGGCATCCTGAAGAGATCATTAAAAATGGTGGCCAGCTTCTCCTTTGATCAGCTGCCATTATTCTCCTCTAAATGTGTTTAAAGCAAGAGAGAAAGCAGGGATTATAATGAGATCCTAAAAGAGGGAAATGAAACCAGATAATAAGAGTGTCTGGAATAGAAGATAGCTACAAAAATGGTAACTTCTGTTCTTGGAATATTATACACAGTTCTAGTTTCTACCTCTCATGAAAGGGACAATATTAGTATAAAAAGGGTCCAGAGAAGAGGAATAGAAAATGATCATGGAGATTAGGGCAAGAAGAAAAAATTAAATCTCTTCAGTCAAAAAAAATTATTTAAGAAGGAATATATGATCAAAATTTATAGGCTTTTTTTTGGTGATAGGTAGTATTTCAAAACTGTTTTACAAGTGAGAAAACCCAGTCTCAGAGATATTAAATAACTTGCCTTTGAATGACAAAATCAGAACTCAAAGCCATATCTTCCAGTCTGTCTCAAGAGTCAGAGAAACTGGGTTCAAATATGACAAAAATTTGTGATATCATAGGATGAACAAAGATGTGTTTATGGAATGGCACATAGGCTAGATGGGAAGAACTGGAGGAGGACCTGAGGCTAGAAGGGATTACGATAATAAGCTACTACAAATAAAAAAATAAAATAAAATAAAGGATCAGGCAAAGGAGTACCCAACTTTAGAAAGATGAGATGACTGCATACATCTAATATTGCAGGGGGCACATAAAAGTATTGTTACAAAAAATAATAGACATTCTAGGCTGAAATACATAACAATGAAAATAAGAGTATTGATTAATTTCCTACTCATAAGTATTGCCTAGTGCCACTGTCAGTGCTGGCAGGAAGCATTTGGACCACTAGCAGGGCCAGGGTTGGAACTCGCTCATTCTACTCATTCTTCTCAAACCCAAGGATGCTAAGGAGATTCTCGGCTCCTGGAGCTGAGGCAAGCAGAGGCCAGATGGGTCACCAAGGATCTTGCTGCCTATCTTCTGGAGGGCAATACAGTACAATACCTACTTGTGCAGCCAACCCCAGGCACTCACTGTAGCTGGGGAGGTGAGGAGAGAAGAACCATGGAAGGAAACAGATACAGGGATAGAGTCCTGAAGCAGCAAGCCCTCTCTTCTCTTGACCTTACAAGTCTGCCTCTTCCTAGTCCACAATCCTCAAAATGCCTTTCTCCAGATTAAAAGTAACCTAGAGAGAGTTTATGTGTGATGAGCAGCATGGGAAGGATGGTGAAGGACCATCCCAGACAATCAACTTATGGCACACACAAAAAAAGTATGGAGGTCGACAAAGAAAAAAGCACTAGAAAAGTTTTTGGTCAATTCGAGAATACAAAAGGCATTTCTTTCCCTCTCTAATCCCTCCTTCCCTCCTAAAGGGGAAAATGTGTCTTTCCTAACATCCATAAAAAGAGGAAACGGGCTGAGGAAACCCTCTGGCTACTCATTCAGATGCTGCTCTTGGATAGAGCTCCTGGACCAGCCTGTTCACTCACCTCTGCTGTCTAAACTGGGCCATTTTCTCTCGGCTCCCCCTCCTCACTCCCTACCCCCTGCCACCAAATGGCTTAATAGTCCAGATCCTGAAGGCTAATTTCCCAGCTCCACAGGCAAGTCTCCCTCTCCACTGTCCCAGCCTGCTCCCTAGCACACATGGAGATCACGGATCCAGAGCCCTGCTGCCAGGGAGCTCCTGATCCCCAGCCTCTTTTCACCTTCCTAGCTTTAGACTCTGAGGCTGATTGTCTACCTCTACAGAAGAGGTCCCCCAAGCCTAGAGGCCAAAACCTCCCACCTTCAATGTCAGAGGTACAGGGAAGTAGCCCTTTTCATCCATATCCTTTACAGACAATATAAAGGCTCTGCAATTCAATTTTTTACCCAGAACAACTTTTTGAGGTCCACCTCTACTGCCAATGTCCTCCATGAAGAAAGATAACAAGAAAAAAATCAAAGACAAATTTTACTGCAATGTAGAAATTCTATAATATGATAAAAACAAGATAATAAAATTTCTTTAGAATTAAAATGCATAATAAATATATTAAAGGAAAACTCTCAACTGGGGAAAGGAAGTACATAAAGCTACAATTAATAAATTTGCAAAGTAAAACTGAAGAAATGGCAGCAACATATAGTAGGAATAAAGTCAAATGAAGGACAATTAGTAGAGAAAATAAAATTGAATTATCACTAAACAAGAAGAATTCAAATGACAACCAAAAGCTGTATAGAAGAAAGTAAGAGGAGACAGAAGTTGAATTGAAACTTTAGAGCAGAATTCTTGGAAATATTGAAAAAGAAAAAAATGAAAGAAAATCATTAGACCATGATTGAGAACAAGATGCCTACAAAATAGACAAGAAAAGATGACATCTTACAAATAGAATGAAGATACCAGACTTCAGCATGAAAAAATTCTAATTACAAATCTCCAAAGCATGTAATTGTTAAGTTCTGGAATTACAAAGACCTCCAAATGTCAAGGAAAATATAAAAATGCCAATTAGACTATCACGTAACTTTTCAAAAACAAGGGACAATTAACAAAACTGGACAAGTCTACATGAAAGCTTTAAAAGCATGGAATTAGATGTTAAAAGTGTAGAATTATAGATGCTATAATTATGAGTAATAAACAATTGAAAGTAAAATAGCCACCAGTATTACAGAAATTTCAAGCTGAATTAACTTAACAGAAACAACAATATGCTTTAAATATGTTATTATATGTAGTTACTTGTTTCAAAAAGCTTTTGCAACCATGAGAAATATTTAAGATGGAGTCTGAATGAAAAAAAAAATATATATATATATATTAAAACAAGCACAAAAAAGAAGAAGGCTAAAGATATATCCATAGTAAGAAATAACAAAAAAAAAAGAGAAAGGTGAACTGGCACTCCTAAAAGCTATCTATAACAAAAAGAGGCCAAACCTTAGGGAATAAAAATTCGTTTCCGTAATTTAAATTAGAGAATTTAATTTGGTTTGCTAATTGGTTTTTAACAGTAGAAATAGTTACAGAAAATTAAAATAGACTTTATTCCCTTTAGACACATCAAGAACAATAAGAAGATGGGAGGGGAAAGTTGGAAATGAGAGAAGACAGATGAAATTTAACATTTGTAACAATAAATGCCAATCTCTTTTAATAGGGATTAAAATCCTAGAATGAACCACGAGACACAATCTGTAAATGTTTTGTTTACAGATAACATGTGACACAAAAAGACATAGATGGATGAAAATGAAGAAGATAAAAAGCAAAAGTGGCAATAATTCAGAGAAAGTTGAATGCAAACCAAAAAAAAAAAAAAATGGGCACTATGTAACAGGAATAATGAATAAGATACTTAATTTTATATTTTTGTGTGTGTGTTAATTGTGTATTAAAAGAATGGCTTTACAAGAAAAAATAATATATAGTAAGGGACTTCAATATTTCAATATCAGATTATTTAAAAGAAGATAAAGAAATCACAAACTTGTTAGTGAATAAACTAAAAATAAGAGATAATGGAGAAAATTATGTGCCTGAAGCAAAAGATTCTTGTATGTCCCATTCAAGTACATATAAAACTCTCAGAAAAGCTGATCCCTAGCTTGATTTTAAAAGATATGTTTGGTAAATCCAAAAAACCAGAAATCATGTGTTATATTTTCAAGATGGCAGTGCAATAAAATTAAATAACAGCATGTCCAAAAGCTATAAATGAACATGAAAATTAATCTACAAAAATCATAATAATGATAGAAGAATGCTTATAAAACAATGAACATCCTAGTACTATATAATAAAATCTATAGTATACAGGCAAAATAGCTCTTAGAAGCAAATTTATGGTGCTGAGTGCCAACGTTAATAAGAAAGAGAGAAAAATAAAAATCTACACTAAAGACACTAGAAAAGGAACAGATAAGTTAAAGAGGTAATGAAAAGAGCAGAAATAAATAGAACATGAGAACAATTTAATTAATAAACACCACTAAGCTGGTTTTTTTGAAAAGGCTAATAAAAATGGATCAGCCATTAGCAAACAAAAAAAAAAAAGAGAGTAAGAAACACAAATCAACAAAATTACAAAGCAAAAAGAAAAGACCACAATAAGCACAAAAGAAATTAAGAATATCATTAGGGAATACTGTACAAAAATATTCTAACAAATTAGAGAATCCAAGCAAAATGGTTGATTACATACTAAAATATAAATTATTCAAATTGACAAAATAGGAAATTAATAACTTGAACCAATCTCACAGGAAGATATAATAAAAATAACCAAATAAAATACTCTGTGGTATACTGGAAACAATTCTCAGCTTGGACTCAGGGCAGAACTGGAAATTCTTATACTTTTCTAAGCTTCCATTCCCTCATCTGTTAATGATAAATGCAGGGAACAGTGAGGTGGTACAATGGATAGAACACTGGCCCTGGAGTCAGAAGGATCCAAGTTCAAATTCTGACTCAGCCACTTGACCCTTTCCAGCTGTGTGATCCTGGGAAAGTGACTTAATCCTAATTTTCTTAGGGGAGAAAATAAGAAGTGCCTAGGAGTGCCTACAAATGATTGTTGCATCAAATCAACTCTGTAAAAACCAAACACACCATATTGCACATCAGCCTTGATGATGATCATTACAATGACGCACAGATAATTTATGAAGAGGAACCCAAGAAATTACTTTGGAAAATGCCTGACTTCTAAGAAAAGTCATAAAAGGCTTCACTGGTATTATGTGCAGACATAGCATACATTTCTATGTTTAAAAAGATCAACTTTTGTTGTGAAAAGGAGGTAGGAAAATGGGGATGATTCCAAAGGAGACATACCTTGATATCGTTGTCAATGCCACCAGAGATAATCTGATCACTGGTGTCATTGAAGGTCACAGTCAATACTTGGTAGGTATTCTGAAATGTCTGGACAGCTGCTTTCTTACGGATATCCCAAAGCTGAAATGACAGAATCCAGATGTTCAATTAACAACATAACTTACTCCCACTACAAAATCCTTCCAGTTTAAGGGCACAGGGGTAATTAAAGCACGATGTAATTAAAACATAGACCCTGAACTCTCAAGGGCTCCTAAGGATTCATGTCAAATGCAACAAGCAATGATTAAGCACCTACAGTATACCAGGTACCTGTGTAGATACTGAGCATATGGAGACAAAAATGAAATACCACCTGCCCTCAAGAAGCTTACCCTCTATTGAGGGAGACAACTCCTTCATACCCCCAACCCTCAAATTACAAGATAGCAATGAGGCACCAAATGGCACAAAGGGCTGGGGCTGACCTTGAAGTCAGAAAGGCTGAGGTGCTCAACCTGCCTCCCAAAGTCTCCAGGCTGAATGACCCCTGCGCACACCCCTTCATTTGTCACTGCTTCAGGTAGCTCTCTCTAAG
This sequence comes from Myrmecobius fasciatus, assembly GCA_023553655.1. Classification (NCBI taxonomy): domain Eukaryota; kingdom Metazoa; phylum Chordata; class Mammalia; order Dasyuromorphia; family Myrmecobiidae; genus Myrmecobius; species Myrmecobius fasciatus. Next base: position 64,300 of record JAJPUD010000991.1, on the reverse strand, counting down.
ACTTGCAGCAGAAGATGCCAACCTGAACTGCTGGAAGAAGTCCCTGCCCACTCCACTTCCCCCAAGAGTCTTACATTAAGGAAAACAAAGCCCTATTTCAGATACACAAGGTATGTGGGAAGAATGGAAGTTGGGAAATAGGTCAGGCAGGTAGCATGAAGGGGAAGGGAAAGAAAGGAGGTATTTCTGAGAGGGGACAGGGCTACAACTCTATCTACCAGGTGGGTCAAACCCATCTAGCCTCAAACACGTATCCCTCTTACGTAGTTCCTTTTCACAGAAATCCATGAAATGGAATCTCAGAAAGTGAACTGCCCCAGATCTGCCTCCTGAGTCTTATGCTCCTTCTATAATTCCATATTGCCCCTGTTACCTAAGACTGCCTAACACCTCTGCTGTTTGTTATTGTGATCAGTCATTTCAATCAAGTCTGATTCTTCATGACCTCAAAAATCCTGGAGTGGTTTGCCATTTCCTTCTTCATTTTATAGGTGATGACCTGAGGCTTGCCTAGACTAAGTGACTTGCCTAGAGTCACACAACCACAAAATATCTAAGAATGAGTCTTCCTGATTCCAAGTTTAGGGTTCTCTGCACTGCATCAGCTATTGTACTTCACAAAACAAAGTTTAATGAAATGAACTGGTTCCATATTCTATGAGTGTGGAAAACCTGGAGAAAGGCTCAGAGAATCTCACAGCACAGAATAGTAGGAATCTAAAGGTCTCAGATAGTTTTGTCACTGGCTCAGAATGAAATGTGTGATTTTGGGCAAGTCCCTTAACTACTTAACCTTTCCACTCTTATGATTCTAAGAATCTTTGGGATTAATCTGCAGGGGAGAAGACTTCTGGGTCACATTAAAAATCTTCAATGTTTCAGAACTGTTCTATAGGAAGAGGACCAAGAGACCTCTCCTACTCTGAGGGCACAGTCAAAGGATGCTAGTTTAAATTACAGCAAACTGCTTAAGAAGCAGGTAAGTAGAGAAGGTCAAGGGAGAATACTTGGACTACATGACTTCAAATGTCTCAATTCAATCGTCCCACCAGAGGTCAGAGCTTCGGCTTTCCTAATATTAGCTGAGAAGTCCTCCCCACTTCTAATACCTGAACCATTTCAAAGATGAAGTCACACTATGATATGATGGAAAGACTACAGACCAATTGTAAGTCCTCTAGGATGTCCTGGATTCAAATCCCAACCTTGCGCTTTACTAGTTGGGAAACCTTTGCAGGACTCTGCCCTTCTTCTATTCTTTAGGCCTCACTTTCCTTAAATGTAAAATGAGGTGGTTGGAATAGATGTTAAGGCCCCTTTCAGCTATAAATCCTGTGATTGCATGAACTCTTGGCCATATTAGCTCATATTATTTTTCCTGAAACATCATTTTGCACATAATCTACTCTGCTCAAACACCTTCAATGGATCACTAATACTCATATGATAAAATCTAAATTTTCTTGGAGAACATTTGTGGCCCTCCATTATCTGACTTCAAGATATTTTTCTGGTATAATTTCCCAGTGACCACCAAATGAAGCAGTCGGCTCATCTTACTCAAACCGGACCTTTTCATTCACTGCAATTTTGATCATGTGACTCATTTGATCAACTCCAATGGCTTCTAACTGCCTCTAGGATAAATATAAACTCCTCCCTTTAGCAGTTAAAGCTCAGAACAATAGCCCAACCTATCTTTACAGTCTCAAAGGATATTATTCCCCCTTTGCATTCCATGATTCAGTCAAACTGGCCTGCTATCCTCACATGTCACTCCTTTGCACTGGCTGCCCCATAACCCTAAAATAGAGTCCCTCCTTAGTTCTTTTTTTTTTTTTTTTAAACAAAACCTGTCTTGATTTAAGATGCAGTTCAAATCAAAAATAATTTAACTCAATAGCCCAGTATATGAGAAACCTGAAAACATAAATTACCTTGGAAATAATTCCCTATTTAACAAGAACTGCTGAGAAAACTGTAAAGCAGTCTGTCAGCAATTAGACTTAGCGCAACACCCAACACCATAATTCACAAAAAATTTGAGATGGGCAAGTGATTTGAATATTAAAGATCATGTCACTAAAAACTAAGGATAGGAGACATATGCATTTCTTGGCTAAGGGTAAGAGGATAAATCCTTACCAAACTAAAAGATAAAACATAATTTTTATTATATAAAACTTATTTTATTTATATGAAAGTTTCTGTATCCCAAAATTAACCCATTTAGGAAAAAGAAAGAACTAATGTTCTCACAGGAAAAAAAATCTTTGTGTCAAATAGCTCTGATAAGGATTCAATAGTCAAAATATGTAGGCAAGTAAATATGTAAGATCAAAAGCGAGCTTTGGAGATATGTACTATAATGTCCATGCCCCACATGACACAGAAATCAAGTTGAAGAGACAGAAAAAGTAAGAATCACAGCCAGAGCTGGCAGGTGACTATGGGTAACGCCACTGATTAAGAATTTGCAAGGCTTTGACTGGGGGCTATTCTAAAGTCTCAAGTCTTGAATAGGACACAGGTTCTCTAATGATTTTAAAACCACACACAAAAAAATTCTAAAAAGCAAAACACAAAAAGAGAATTATAAATGAATTCATGAATCTATTTTATACTACCTGTTTTTTTAAAGCAAACTATAAATTTCACACACTTTCAAAACTGTCCTGTGTGTGTTCTGAATATTAAAAAAATGTTTCAACGAAATTCTTTTGAGTATCACTGCTGCTAACTCCCCACCTCCACTTTAGCCCCACCTTACCTCAAACCAATCTTGTAACAAATTCACATAATCAAATAACAAATTCACATGATAGTAACATTCAATAACCTAAGTCTATGCCTTTCGATCAGAAAATGGTAACATGTTTTACTGTAACATGTTTTACTGTATCATGTGGATACATGGGGAAGTCATTGCTCTGATCAGAGTTCTTAAAAGTTTTCAAAGCTATTTTTTCTACAATGTTATTGTGCTTTTATAAATTGTTTTCTAGGTTCTGTTCATTGTGTTAACTCTTACTGCTTGGGATCTTATTAAAGTATATGTTTTGTCACTTCTTTTAGACCATTAATATCCTATTATGTCCATAATTTGTTCATATTTTGGATTATCTGCCATCTAGGTGAAGGGGTTGGGGGGAAGAAGGGGAAAATTTGGAACACAAGGTTTCGTAAGGGTCAATGTTGAAAAATTATCCATGCATATGTTTTGAAAATAAAAAGCCTTAATAAACAATTTGTTCAGCCATTTCTCCAGTTCTCTAAAAGGTAAGAGAGAGTATCTCCTTATTGGATTCTAGGAATAGTACTCCCTGACCCCCTCCCTCTAGCTTTTTAATTACTCTTTCAAGATGGGGTATTTGTTTTCCTCTTAACTCTTTCTCATCTTGTAATGTCCTCCCCTTTAAATTTCCTCTCATTCCCATTTTTTTTCTTTTGATTTCAATGTATTACTATACCAAATTCTGTGTGTGTGTCTATGTGTGCACGCACACATCCAACACTGCTTTGTCTGTTTTCTTTGAGAGGAATTTACCTGATGCCTACTCTTTCCATTCCTTTTTTATTTTTATGGTCTTCTTTTCATGATGAGAAATTGAAAAACTGCAAATTCCACTGGCTTTTTCCTTCTTCTACTTTCCATTCTATTTCTTGTTCAAATCAATGCATCCCTAAATCTTTTTTTTTTCCTCAACACCCTTTAAAGATATTAAAGTTCTGAAAGGACAATTTTTTCCCCCTCTAGAATATTAACACACTATCCTACTGCCCTTTCTGATTGTTTAAATATACTTTTCTAGTTTCTCTTTATTCTTAGGTTAGCACTTCAAAATTCCTGGTGTTTTCATCAGAAATACTTGCTACTCTTTTTAAACTCTATTTTCCCCTCTATAGGATAATATTTAACCATACAGAATAGGTTACTTTGGTTGTAAGACTATATCTTTTGCCTTTGGGTCTGCCCTTACCATAACTTATACAATTTGAAAATAAATGTTTTTTCTGGAATTCAATAATTCCTTAAATATGATTATGTACAATATATATATACCAGAAAGTTTGGGACTCTCCAAGTTACCTGGGTAAGAGTATACTGATTAATAATATTTTGTGTTATTGTTGGTGAACGGATCCAACAATTCTGGAGAGCAATTTGGAACTATGCTCAAAAAGTTATCAAACTGTGCATACCCTTTGACCTAGCAGTGTTTCTATTGGGCTTATATCCCAAAGAAATCATAAAAGAAGGAAAGGGCCCCACATGTGCAAGAATGTTTGTGGCAGCCCTTTTTGTGCTGGCTAGAAATTGGAAACTGAATGGATGCCCATCAGTTGGGGAATTGCTGAATAAGTTATGGTATATGAATGTTATGGAATATTATTGTTCTGTAAGAAATGACCAGGAGGACGATTTCAGAGAGGCCTGGAGAGACTTGCATGAACTGATGCTGAGCAAAATGAGCAGAACCAGGAGATCATTATACACAGCAACAACAATACTATACGATGATCAATTCTGATGGACATGGCTCTCTTCAACAATGAAATGCTTCAAATCAGTTCCAGTTGTTCAGTAAAGAAGGCCACATACACCCAGAGAGAGGGACATGAGATATGGACTACAACATATCATTTTCATGCTCTATATTGATGATTGCTTGCATTGGGTTTCCTTTATCAGCTCTTTTTTTTGTTCATGTAGATAAGATTGTTCTAGTACAGCAAGATAAGTATGGAAACATGTATACATATAGTCGACTTGTCAAATATTTTAATATAATTAACATGTAGTAGACTTCCTGCCATCTAGGGGAGGGGAGGGGAATAGGGGGGAAAATTTGTAATGGAAAGCTTTGTAATGGTCAGTGTTGAAGAACTACCTATACATATGTTATGCAAATTAAAAGCTTTAATAAAAAAAAATAATAATATTTTGTGTTTATAAGACTATAAGTTCCTTAGAGTCAGATTTATTTGACTATTGTAGGCCCAGTCCCACAGCATAATATCTTGAACACTTGTTGGTTGAATTCAATTGCTGCTTAATTCAAATCAAGAATTTAATATATACAGGTGCTCTTAGAAATTCTAAGGCAAAGATGCTGATTTTGTCACAATGTGGACATATATGTGTACTTTTTAGTTCACATTTACATATCAGTTTACAAGATTCCTGCTTCCAAGATGAAGAAACTGAAGCTGCCTAATTTGGTCACTTTTGTCAATTTTGTCACGCTATCATTTTGTAGGCTAGTAGCACAATGGAGATGTGAACCAAGATCTTTGGATCCCAAGTAAATGTAAATACATTTAAGAATGGGTTGCCAAAGCATATGTTAACCAACTTCTCTCCTTTACCTTTTAATCTGCAAACTGCCACTATTAACATGCAATAACTGTGGGGCAGAAGAAAAGGAAGACTTTATCAAAATAGAACATTGTACAAGTTCTCACCTGATTAGGCAATGAATTAAGATTGTAAAACACTAGTTGACCTGATGAAATCATCTGTTGGATTCCACTTCTAATGCTACAAGGAAGCATAAACATGAGATGATCATCTATTTGAGTCTTTTTGGGTGGTGAATTTGGCTACAGGCTTTTTCTGGGACTCCTCCCATGGGTGCCTACTTTCTAGAGAACATTTGCTAGAAGCAGCAGCCTAATGCATTGTGGAGTCTGCACACTTGCCTTCAAAACCTGGCTCTGATACTGAATACACATGTGATCCAGACCAAGTCACTTAATCTTTTATAGGCCTCAATTTTCTCACTTGTGAAATGAGGGGCTAAATTAAATGATCACTACTTTTAAATTTATGATCTTCATTTGAATTCCTCATCTGTAAAATTCTTTTATTCATATGTTTGAAAAGTCTGAATGTGAACGAAGGGAAAGTAATTCCAAATGGAAGCATTCTAATATTTTGAAATTCATTTGCTTCATGTAATCAATGATACAATTTATCACTAAATAACAGACAAACTGGGTAACTATTGTCAGATATCATGTTGCCATAATGAATAGAAATGACAATGGCCTACAGGAGGACCAGTTGAGCAAAGTTCAGAATCTCATCACCAGAAGGTTGGCCAACAAATGGTGAAGACCTTGTTTAGGTAGAAGTGGGACTAAAGGAACTCTAAGGTTACATGTGCAGACCTGAAATTTCATATACATCCTATGAATGAGAAATGGGGGCTGAATGAGAAGAAAGCAAATTAAGAACGTGACACAAGACTCAGTGACAGAGCACCTGAGCTATATAGACCTCTTGGAATGCGAATGCCTGAAACGTGGCACCAGCTGGTACAGAGAGGATTAGACTCATCTCTAAGAGACCTGGGCTCCCAGGGCATCCCATTCAACTCCCCAAACTGCAAACTTTGGTTTCCTCACCTATCAAAAGAGCCACCTCACAGGCTTTTGTGCAGTGACGATGTATGTGAAATAGCATGGAAACCTTAACATGCCATGGGAAGGTCACAGCAAGATCCGCTCAACTGCTACAACTTTATGCCATTACCCTGTTGTACTCTTATTACCATACAAATAATTTGGGATCTAGTATTTCTTCTAGAACTGTGTCCATCTCAGCCCTCTGACTGGACTACCCAGCCACCTGAGGCTTGGAACGGGAAACAGGACTGCCCTCACTTAGGAAGATGTGGGCTCGCGTGCCATCTTTGACATGTATGGGTTATGTGACCCTGGGCAAGTCACTTACCCTCTCGAGGCCCCAGGCAACTCTCTAAGACTAGAAGTTGCAGAACAGGTGTCGATCTGCATTGGTGGAGGACGTTCCTCACCAGGAGTTCCCCTACACCAATAAAATCAGAGGTTGGAACCAAAAAAAAAAAAAAAAATTTCTCAGAATGAATTTACTTTAAGAGGACATATGCCCATATGTGTAAACAAAATTCAAGACAGGGAAACAGATACAATGAAATAATAATTCTATATTATATTTTTTTAGGAAGATAATACTCAACAGAGGAAAAATCAGAGGAATAACTCAGAGTCAGGATTTATTTATCTTCATCTCCCAAGGACAACAATGAGCAGGATAAACTCAGAACAGGGGAGATTTGTACAAGGAACTTTGGGATTGAGGTATTCTAGGACTCACCTCTGATGTCTATCCCTGAAAAGGGAAGCACCAACAACAATGTTGTTGGCTCAACAAAAAGAAAAGAAAATCCTCTGAGAGAAGATTAGCATATTGGGAACCAATGACTGGTCTTCTTTCTGCAGAGAATCACATGTCTAGCTCTCTGGAAACCACATGGCAATCAGCCACACAGTACCAGGGCTTTCAGAAGGGATGGTGAAGATTCTGCCCAGACAGCCACGTACCTCCCTCTCTCCATGCACCTGCTCAGAGACTTCTTCAGCCTCTGTTGGACTCTCTCTCACACACCCATACAACACTTGGTCTCTACTTAGGAAACAGTTTGGTTTTAGGGACTGAATGGAGGAGGCAAGAACAGACCCATGTCCTCCTGCTTTATGGTTTAGAAATAGACAGCAGAGACAATATGGGCAATTCCAGAAATCTATGGCAAGGTTGACTGCTTGCAGCCTACCTTTCTCTGTGAAGAACAAGGGAGCCAGGAATGGTGGTAGAGAGAAGACAAGAGAAGTAAGCAAAAGTCAGTCAAGTACATGGTTCCATAAGCAAGAAGCAGAGAAATTTCACAGGTGAGGATTAATCAATTGAGATTAATGTAAATACAATGACTGATTACTCCTTTGAATTAGATAAAACTAGCTGACTAATCAAACTCGTAGCATGAGTAAAAGTCTAAAATCAGATGAACAAAATGCGCATTCAGCTAAACAATCTCATTTTATCCATAAAGAAAGCCTGTGAGTATTTTGCCTGCCCACAGGAATATATGAATTATACACAAGGGCAAGCTCATTCTACCCATGAGACACTCAATTCTCAATACTGCAAATGAACTTCTCTTTTTACTTTTCTTTCTTGTTTATCTCTTGTCCTTCAAAATGCTTCCTGATTAGATAGAGGGAACCCTGACTGATGGTTCCAAAAATAAAGATGTAGGAAGTCAGAGGAAGTAAGACAGACAGATGGCCATCCTCTACTCCTTTCTCTGAGTTTAAAAAAGAAAACAAGTGGGCCAGACTAGAAGACACGGAGGATCCTTTCAGATCTAAAACTGCTTCGTAATTGCCAAAGTGTATTTCTCATCTTGAGTTCTAGGGCTCATTTCCAGCTACACATGGGGAAGGTTTTATATATAGGCAGATCACTATACAATGGCATCAAGGTTGGGAAAAGGCCACCTACTTAAAAAGAAACTGTTTCTCAGGCACTGCTAGATTTATAAAGATTACTACTGTCGTTCCAGGCTTTCTTAGGAGGGGAAAAAGATATAAAATAAAACAAAATAAGCCTCCCCACTTCCTGCTAATTTTCCTTAGGGGATTCTGAGTTCTCCTCCAAACCTCTTATCTCCATCTGGAAAAAAGTTGGATTAAAAAAAAAATTGAATAAAATAATGGAGACACAGTGTTTGCATATTGGTACATGGCTTATTTAAAAAGGTTTTCTACAAGGTTTGGAATAAGAAGATTTATATGTCAATCTATCGAAGTTAGCTCAGACAATGGATCTCTGGTAATCATGAAGCCCTGTCAACACTAGCATTTTCCTCCCTATATTCCTACACCAATTTATGGTTTCCAAAACATTTTTACTTACAAATATTTTCTCATTTAATCATCACAAGAGTCTTGTTGGTTGGAAAGTCAGGTAGTATTTTCTTTTTTATAGATCAAAGCTTATTAAACTGTGGGTCATGATCCCATATACAGTCATGTAACTGAATATGGGGATCAGGGAAAAATTTAGCAACAGTTAAAGGTATTGAATATTCCACTAAGATTTAATTCTTTATATAAAAATAAGCAAGCACATCCATCTCCTTAGTAGGCAAATTTGCTTTTATTTTTAATAAATGATAAAATCACATGTATACAAAGAATTGTTTTAAAATAAATTTCTTTATGATTTATTAAATGTTTAATCTGTATACTTATTTTATATACCTACATACCAGGGGTCATGCAAAAATTTCTCAGGCAAAAAGGAGTCACAAGTAGAAAAAGTTAAAGAAGCCCTGCTATGAATGAGTTCAAAGACTATACGGTACAGCAGATAAAGCTGGCCTAGATGTCAGGAAAACCAAAACTCAAACCTTACCTCTTATTGACTGTAGAACCCTGGGGAAGACCTATGACCTCTTAAGAGGCTCAGGGGATTACGAAACTACAGAGAAGGTGTTCACTGATTTTGGTAAAGTGAACTGTTAGTAGGAGCTATCTCTCTATGCTGCCAAAATAACGGAGCTGAGCTATCTCAAAAAGGAGGATGGAAAAAAAAAAAAAAACTAAACCATAAGCAACCTAGGGCTTAGCCGGCTTCTTTAATTTGTCCTAAGGCTCATCCAACTGGCAAGGGTCAGAACTGAGAATGGAAGCCAGGCCTCTAGCTCCCAATCGGGGCTTTTCTGAAGACCTGCATTTTAACACTTGTATAACTTCTGAGGTCTCATGTCATGACCTCTGCATCATTACATATTAATATCCTTAACTAAGTAAATCTCACTAACTTATACACAAAAAAGTACTTCATTTGCAGAGAAGATGGGAGCTGAACTACCAGAAAAAACTGACATTAAGCTCTCAGAAAGAGCAATAAATATTCTCCTGGAATACCATTATTGATAACTGAAAATGCAAACCAGAAGGAATTCTTTAAATTACTAAGATAATCATACCATGTGCCCCAAAGGCATTTGAGTAAACCTCTTTTTAAAGCCAGAATTATTATATATGTAAGGAAGAATCATTGAGCACTGGATCACTACTTACAGATAGAGAGACAAATGTGCAGTGTCAAACTGTGTGAATGCCACAACTCAATTTTGGGGCTTTCCAGAAACAGAAATGGGAGAGGATACAAGTTTGCAGGAGGTAAATTATACTTGGGGGGAGGGGGAGAAAGGAGGAGAGGGGGCGCATGAGCCAAGTATTATTTAATGCTTGGTAGAGAGCAAATAAATTTGCCCTTGGTAGCTTAGACTCCCAGAGCCCTGGATGAGTCACAAAGTACTCTTGTACATGTCCTTCTTTGCATTTCTCGACAATTCTTGCTTGTGATAGGGAGGTAAAGTCCTACCATGCTCATTTTACAAATGAAGAAACAGAAGCACAATTAAGACTAACATTTGCTGAAGGTCCTATATCTAATAAATGATATCAGTGGGATTTGAACTTGGTCTTTTTGACTCCCTGTCCCTGTGCTATGCCACCTGGGCTAGAGATCCAGCCTGTAGGCCTCGGCTCCATATGGATTTGCATTTGTTGACTGATTCCATAAATTCTAAATCCAGATGCTTACCAAGTATATCACTGGTCAAAACAGAGTTGGGCAAAATGCCATCAGATTTACTTTCAGTGGAAAATAATTACCAATATTATAGGAAATACAATTCAATGCAAATATTCTATTCAGTAGTTGACATAATCTTTGTATGTAGGAGTCAGTGCATTCATTTAAAACTTTAATCACCAAAGAAACTGTGCGGTTTTTAAGTGCAATCTGTCTTATAATTCCCTTTGGCTCAAAGACTGACAAAATCACCCACAGTTCAAAATGTGGTAACATAGGAAACACTATAATGGTTTAAATTTCATTATTATGATAGCACAAACATACTCTCAGGTAGTTACGATGCCATTCTATGTAACCTTGGGCCATCTCTTAAATTATTCTTAAAGCCCCCTCAAATTTAATATTTTATGCTTTATTTAATGTTTACCTATATATACATTTAACATTCTAAGATTTTAATACAGCACTGTAACTCCGTCACCTGTTACAACTTTTTGTTCTCAAAAATTGAAATTTTACTATCTTTGTTTTTTTGGGGGGGGGAGGGCATATGGCATTACAGCCAAGTTTATAGGAAGCATTCCTACTTAGAAAGGATCTATTAGAAACTGGTGAACTCCAAGGAAAAGCTCATATCTGAAAGCTACTATGCCACCTCAGAAGCTGAAAAGTCACACAAAATACCCACCTTAACTGTGCCGTCATCACTGCCAGTGCAGACTAGCTGGGGCCCTCTCCTGGCAGGGTAACAGGAATTCACAAAAGAAGTGTGCCCCTTCAGCCTCTTAATTCTCTCTCCAGTCTCACTATCCCACACAGCAACAGTCTTATCTGTGGAAGCTGAGAAGAGCATGCTGAATGGCAGAGGACAACAAAGGGAAAAAAAAAAAAAAGAGAGAGAGAGAGAAATTATTTTATTCTATCCATTTGCCATTACCTGTAAAGCAAGTATAATAAATCATACAAATGCTTAAAATATAATAAACTTCTAGCTAGCAACTAGTCTGAAAAAGACCAAGGGGAGGGCAAATGGAACCTAAGCATAACAAGTCAACAAAATGAGAAAGCAGCTGTGAAATCTAATGTCATTTTTGGCTACAGAAGAGATGCAGAGTGTCTAGCACTCAAAGGCAGTAATTTGATTGTATTCTATCCTTACATAACAGGAGTAGGTTCAGTTCTAGGTTCTATGTTCGAAGAAAGATATTGATAATTTAGCAAGCATCCAGAGAATAACCAGAGTGGTAAATGGATATGATAAAACAGAAAAAGCAATGGCTTTGGAGGAAGAGATCCTGGGTTCAAAACCTACTGTTTGATGTTCTGTCATCTTGGGCTAGTTGACTATACCTCTTTCATTGCCTCATTTGGACAAGATAGTCTTTGAGGATCCTTCTCTTACTGTATCCTCAGTTATCTAATTCTTGAGATCATGACAGACGGGCCAGGGATTATTTATATAGTATAAAACTTGAAAGGAGGAGGATATGACAGCAAAGTTTCCAGAGCTATTATGTAGAAAAGGAAATAGATGGCTCTTCAGATTCAAATTCAAGTTTTAATTCTATTTCTTATTACTTCTATGACCTCAGTCATTCCCCTCAGTGGATTTTAGTTTCCACATCTTAAAAATGCTGGACAACAAGGGACTGGGCAACAAATTCACCAAGATTTCTTCTAGCTCTAAATCCTATGATTTTTTTTTAATTAATCCTACTATGGATAACATATGATTATCACACATAATTTTCCTACTATGGATTAAATATTGTAATGCTGCAAAATTTGATACAATTAATACAATATCTACTTTGAATAGGACCATTTGGAGAACTTAAATATTAGGAAAGAAGACTTTTGGATTCTGCATAGGGTATCTTCCATTACCAATGCCTCAAATGAGCATTTATCCTATTCAATCAATGTCAAAATTTGGTAGATCATTAAACAAAATTATTTTCAAATCATCATATCTATCATAGAATTATATGATGTTGAAGTGTGTGGGGGAAAGACTCTTTACAGAACCTTTAAGGTAGCCTTTTTTCTACTATGTCAAATACTTTAACAAAAAAGTCTACAAGTTTTGTGATACTAACACCTCAGTTTTCATGAAGGATTACCTCTATGTGAATATATACCATTAAAGGCAAGAGAGAGGAGACACATGATATCTTTTCATTTGCTGTTTTAGGTGCAAGCACTGTTTGTGATCTCTTCTATTTTTTAAAAACGTCCTTTGAGAGACCATGAAAAAACTCCTCCCTGAATGTCTTTCAACTGCAGTTGCATCCAGCACAGGAGGCTGTGCCTTTGGTCTGTTTCAGGCACTCACTCTTTCACAGCATCTTCTTCTTTTGCTGAGGCAACTGGAATTAAATGACTTGCCCAGGGTCATACATTTAGGAAGTTTTAAGTGTCTGAGGCTAGCTTTGAACTCAGGTCCTTCTGACTTCAGGGCCAGTGGTCTATCCACCTCGCCACCTAGCTGCCCCGACAGTATCTTCTTAAATGCCTTCACTACCTCTTCATACAGTGAGCTAACTAGAGGTATTGAACGAGGTTCGAGGAGTCTAAATATGGTAACTCTACCATCGTAGCCCTTGAGAGACACTGTTGTAAAAAAAAAGAAAAGAAAAAAATTTGGCAAATAATTCAGTGCATGTGGCTATGGCCTCTCTTTTTTGATTTTACCAAATGCTTTTGGGACCATCTGAAAATTGGATTTCATACAAAGATCTCTTTGGGGATGCTTTCTTTCTTCAATTCTCTTCAATGTTTTGTGATATGACATGATTCATAGTATTCCATGATTCTTCTTCATAATATTTTACAAAAAATTTTACAAAAAAAGTCTAAGTTGCCTTTGTTTGTCAAGTTTATTGGCAGTCAAGGTCATTTCTGGGCTCCTTTGCTCTTTTCCTTGAAGCAACTATTATCCATTAAATGTCTTCAAAAAAAAAAAAAAAAAGGCAAGAGGCAGAGATGGGCTATTTGTTTACACAGGTCAGGATGGAGTCACTGTAACTGTTACAGTGTCTTCTCTTGAGTTTAATTTCTCCTTATATGATATTTTTTTTTCTTTTTTTTTTTTTAAATTTTATTTTATTTGCATAACATATGTGTGGGTAATTCTTCAACAATAACCCTTACATAGCTTTCCGTTACAAATTTTTTCCCCCCAACTTCCCCACCCCTTCCCTAGATGGCAGGATATCCACTACATGTTAATTATGTTAAAATATTGGCAAATCGAATATATGTATACATATTTCCAAACTTATCATTGTTGTGCAAGAAAAATCTTATCTACACAAACGATATATCAGATAAAGGAAACACAATGAAAGCAAACATATGATATTTATTTTAACTGTTCCTCAAATCAGTTGATGATCTAAGTTGGCAATCACTAATAACAGATTCTGAAATGATCCAGTCATTTTCTATCTATTAAAATATAGTCCACTTTAATTTTTAACAATACTATTGGAGCAGCTAGATGGTGCAGTGAATAGAGCACCAGCCCTGCACTCAGGAGGATCCACAATTCTGCCTTAGACACTTAACCCTTAACTAGCTGGGCAAATCACTTAACCCTATTTGCCTGGGAGAGGGGGAAGGGGAAATACCAAACAACAGTACTACTCAGCACTTTACTAGTTCTCAAATAAAGCAGACATAGTCTACTTTTAGACTATGACTCGAAATTTTAGCAACTTGAATTCTTTGATCCCAAGTCATCTTTCCAACAAAGTCTGTACCATCTACCTCTATGCCTATAATTTAATAAGAAATTAAAGAACAAGGCATACTATTATATTCTTTGCAAATGAAGCTGAAGATGCAGTAAGATATTTTATCACATATTATATATATTTACATATGTAAATATTTAATTATACATAATTATAGTTTGTTTGCTTAAGTTCGAAACAAGCAAACTGAAATAACCAGTATTCTATGAAGTAATGTTTCTTTTTAGCCTTAGGAATACAAAATCACCAGTTCTGATGAGATTATAAAGGAGAATCTGTAAATCATGGTGATCCTACTTGACTGTACCCTCTTCATGTCTTTTAGTTTCATTTAAAATGAGTGTCAATATGGATTCAAGTCAACTCATCATGTGTTGACTTGGAAATCAGAGGACAGAGACAATATGTTAAATTAAAGTTTATAAAAGGTCAAAAAAGGATCGAATTCTTAATATCCTTTCAACCACTTTCTGCCAATCTGTTACAATCATTACAGATATGGAAGGGGGTTGCATGGTACAAGTCTATTTTTGATTTTTGTTTCAGGAAGAGCTCTTAGCCAAAAAATAAATCTATCATCTTCTGGCCAATAGCCTATTGATGAGTGATTCTACAAATCAGGCTGATCCTAGGAGCATAGGTATATAGCTCAGAATCAATATTATTTTGGAGGCCTTTCCAACTGGAGAAAATCTGCCAGAGCTTATAATTCGTTGGCACATCCCTCAAGACTCTAGGATTCCCTGCACATCAAGATGGGGCACAGGAGTAGAACTTTTGTGAGAATTAAGTATCAGTAGGAAAAATAATGGCAGAGAGGCTAAAAAGGTGACCCAGCATATTGTGAGGCTTAAAAAGGATCTAAAAAGTTAAAAATGGGGGCAGCTAGGTGGCGCAGTGGATAGAGCACCAGCCCTGAAGTCAGGAGGACCTGAGTTCAAATCTGGTCTCAGACACTTAACATGCCCTAGCTGTGTGACCCTGGGCAAGTCACTTAACCTCAATTGCCTCAGCAAAAAGCAAAAAAAAAAGTTGAAAAATGAGTATATATTTTCTTATATCATAGTTCCCTGATTAGGTAGTTGGGAATGATGTCTTTAAAGCTGTGTTCCATGGGATTTTATAGGGGTGAACGCTGAGAACTGTTTTTTCATGTATTTTGAAAAATAAAAGGCTAATATTATAAATAAACAATCATTCAAAATAAATAAATGCTATTGTGTTCCAGAGTATTATTTCATGTTTTAGCTTATTGTGACATGCAAGAAAACAGGATGACAAACAAGAGAGCAATGGCTTTAGACAATAGGCTCTCTGTACATTAGAGACTCACAATGAGCTACCAAGAGGGCATGAGAAGAGTCAGTATTAAAGAAGCAATCATTATAACACTGACACTCACCTCCCATCTGTGTTATAATGCAACTCCATGACTGCCCCGCTGTGTCCTTTCAGGGTGGCATAGTTATCACAATCACCATACACATTCCACAACACTGTGAAGTAAACAGAAGAGTGTCTGTAAACTCAGGAGGCCGAGCCCTGACCCTCTCCGTGGAGTTGGGGACTCTTAGCTATCAGAACCCAATTATGGAGGAGTCAGAACATCCTAGGGGCACCTGTGGCTGGAGGAAATGCAAATGTATTCTAATTCTCCACCTTCTGACAAGATTTTTTCCAGCACCGATATCCCCAACCAGGAGACAGGACCTCTCAGGCAAAGTCTTCTGCCATCTCATTTTGAAGAAGATCAGCTTTCTCTTCAGTATATTCTGAAATTGAAGCTAGTGACTTTCCCCTTACCTAGGGAGTCTCAAGCCTTTAGCTAGCCAAAAAGCAGCTGCCACCCCCACAAAATGGTTAACATCACTCTCGGGCATTTCTTTGTATCTTTCCCCACTTCTTCTATGTTCATCCTTACTAATGCTGGTATTTTCCACTCATCATCATACCTAATTCCTCTTTCCACTAAACAAAACACTCTTGAAAACAAAAAAAAAAAAAAAAAAAAATTTTTTTAAAGAAAACAGCAAATCATTCGGTAATTTTACAGCACTCTATATTTGCTCCTGAAGACAATTAACAAGCCAATGGAATTTACTGAGTGCTGGGGGGTGGGGGTAAGAGGGGTGTTATGACTGAACTGATGCTTTAGAAAAATCACCTTACTGACTGAATGGAGGCTGGATTGGAATGGGAAAAGACTCAAGGCAACCAGACCTACAAGCAGCTATTGCATTACTCCTAGCATGAGGTGATGAGGGTCTGTACTAGAAGGTAAGTGTCAGAGAAGAGAAGGGGGCATGTTCAAGAGATGTTGCAAAGAGGGAATAGGCAGGTTTTGGAAACAGCTTGGATCGGGGAGGAAGTGCCACAAAGGGTGAGAGATGGTGAAGAATTCATGATGACTCCTAGATTACAAACCTGAAGGATTGGGAGGGAAATGTTGTCTTTACAGTAACAGGGAAGAGGAAGCAGTTTTAGGGGGAAAGATGAGTTCTGTTTTAGATACATTGAGTTTAAGATGTCAAATGAACATCCTGTGTAAGATGTCTGAAAGATAGCTGGAGATTTAATACAACAAATCATCAGAGAGATTGGGGCAAGATAAGTAGATTTGAGAATCATCAGCATAATGAAATCCATGAGAGCTGATGAGATCACCTTGTAAATTAGTACAGAAGAGGGCCGAGTACAGAACTCTGTGGGATGCCTATAGATAGAGGGCTTGATCCAGAAGATGACCCCCCAAAAATATAGGAGTTGTGAGATAGGCAGGAGGGGAATCAGGAGAATAAAAAACCAGGGAGAAAAGAGTAGCAAGGAGGAGAAAGTGATTAACTGTATCAGAGGCTGCAGAGTGATCAAAGAAAATGAGAACTAGGAAGAGGCCACTGGATTTGGCAGGTGGAAAGTTTCAGTGGAATAAGTCACCAGTCAGACTGTAAGGGGTTAAGAAGAGAGAAAGTGGAAGCATCTATTTTAGATGTCTTTTTAATGAGCTTAGCTAGAAAAAGCAGAAAATATACAGAATGATAATAGTTAACAAGGATGGAAGGATCAAGTGAGGATTTTTTTAGGATAAGGGAGACATGGGCATGTTTGTAGGTCATAAAGGGTGAACCAGCAGACAGAGAGATTGAAAATAAGTGAAAAATCAAAGATGACAGAAGGGATAATTTGTTGGAAGAGACAGGATAGAATGGGATTGCTCAAACAAGTAGAGGGGTTAGCCTTGATAAGAAATAAAGCCACTTCATCATGGGAGACTCGGTGAAGGAGGAAATAGTGGCAGAAGGCACCTTTCTTTTGGTTATATATTGTTCTAATTCACTTTCCTTAATAAAATGAAAGCTGGAAGTAAACAAAATTCTAGCAAGCTTCCTATTTAGCTTCATCAGATATCCTTTAAGAAAGATCTGATGATTTCAGTGCATTGCCAGGCTCAAGCCAAGTCCAAGGTATGATCCAGCAGTCGAAAAAAACTTAAGTTGTCCTAAAATGCACAGTCATAGTCTCCATGATAAGGAGATAAGTAGTTCACCATACAAAGCTCAGCTTGGGTTAAGAGCTAGAATACATTCAGAAGAGTGAATGGAATGGTGAAGAAGGCTGACGTTTATATTTTAAAAGGTCAAATGAAAGAAAGGGATTTAATTTAGAGAAGAAAAGGAGTAAGACATGTTCTTCATGTTCCTAGAGGGAAGAATTAGAAACAATGGCAATTATAGACAGGCAGATTTAGGGCTAAGGTAAATAAATGCTTCCCTTAATAGGAGTGGAATTGAAACAGGAATCTAAATCCAATGACTTTAACACATCCCAGGATCTTTTCTATTTTTCCCTTAATTCTTCTCTTCAATATACCATTCCTTCTTGATAATCTCACCTTCTCACATGTTGAGTGATTTCTGTGAGAAATTACTTGGAATATTTAGGCTATGGTTTAAATCTGATATATCTCTTAAAGAGGCAGGCAATAGAGGCAATGGTTATGAAAACATGCTTCCATAACTGAGTCCTTAGATAAAGATGGAGTCAGGAGTCAGATTTAGTTATTCTTTGGGCCTATAAAGTCATACCCTACTTTCTATTTCTACCTATTACCCTATTTCCAGTCTCATGGACTGATGTGGTGCAGCTCCTAGGGAAGATGTAGCAATAACCTTCAGACCACCTGGCCTTGGGAGTGATATAGTTAGAAATGATGTATTTGTTTCCCTAGGCTATCCTGCTCCAGTTTACTCTATATGATCATGACAACAAATATTGCTGGCTTTCAGATAACAGCCTATTGGTCAGTAAGAAAAGAGTTTCTGAGAAAAATGAACAACAATAATGAGGTGCTTAAAGTTGACTCAGGTGCAGAACAATATTGGGTGCCCTCCACTTGACTTGGTGGTGTTTCAGGCCTAAAAACGCCTTTGGAAAATTCCCTCCTCTCTTCTCCCCCCCAGCTCTATCCAGAGAATTATGGGTGCTGCATCTGAACAGTCAGAACCAGACCACTCCTCAACTCCACCACTAAGACACAAAATTAGCATGTCAATGACATGAAGCACCAGGTTTCTCAAACTTTTCCTTATAAATTCATCTCCCTGTTCCTGATTCTTTGCTAACATCTTTTGGAACTTAGCCCACTTTACTTGGCATTACAATATGATTATCTTTGCCTCTTAACTTGGAGATGAATATGAGCCTGCAAATTCTTTTGAGATACCTCACAATGCTAGTCTGGTACCTCAACATTTTTGGGGTCCCCTTGACACCTTCCCTATTTTCTGACTTTGATATATATATACATATGCTTAAAGGTAAAGTGTTAAAGAAGATATATAAACATCTTACAGATGAGCCGGTCAAATCCCGCAGATGCTAAGGTGGATCCATTGGGGTGGAACTTGCTACAGTATACTTCCCCTTCATGTCCTGAGAGCAGCATAATAGGAGCCTGAAGGGAGGAACATCTTGGAGGACCCTAAACACACAAGAGAAAAACAAATTGGTGGCCATGTCCATGGATTTGAAGAGAAGTTACATGGTTGACTGTTTTAAGAGGAAAAGAGAGGAGGGATTAGAGAAGGAAGAAGGGGCAGATCAAGAAAAAAAGGCCACTAAAAAAGTACTTAAAAAAAATTTTAAACATCAAACAGAGAAAAACAAATTTCACCCCCAAATTAACAGAAGTCTAAATCAAAACTAACTCTATGTATCAAAACTACAGTGCCTTTCTTACTTTATTTTCAGTCTTAATTGTCTCCAGGAAAAGTAAGTCAATCAATAAGAATTTAGTAAGTGAAGGAGAATACACAAAAAGGCAAAAAACAGTTCTTGTCCTCAAGAAGCTTATGTCCTAATGGGTGAGATGATATGCAAATTACCTTCTATATACAGAACAAATAAGAGCTCTGATTAGGAATTTATAGGAAAGAAAGCAGCACTGGGAGGATTGGAGGAAACACATGGAAAGGCCTCTTGCAGAAGGTGGAGTCTGGGCTCTATTAAAGAAATCCACAAGGAACAGGGGAGGAAGGAGAATGGGTTAGATATAGGGAACAAGCAAGGAAAAGGCAAAGACTCAGATGATAGGGTGGACAGCAAGGAAGCTGATGCTATTGGACCATAGAGTAAAGACTAAGACAGAAGGGGAGTAGTTTGTGATAAGCTTTAAATGCTAAATGAGAGTGTTTTCCCGAGTTTGTTGAATAGAGTGTGTGTGTGATAGAGACAGACAGACACAGACAGACAGACAGACACAGACACAGACACACACACACACAGTGACAGAGAGAAGAGAGACACAGATAGAGGATAGAGAGACCAGACTCCACAACTAACTCAATTTAAATAACCTATTAAATCATTAAATGCAGAGAGTTAACCACTGACCTGACAACCTCATAGGACTGCTATGCCAATGAGATAAAAATATATCGAATTATTTTGAAAAGTTTGGCTACAGTAACTTCCTAGAGATAGGAGCATATAACGTGCACAGATAAATTAGTTCAATTTAATATTGCAGGGAGTAAGGGGAGTGAAGGAGAAGAGGGATAGCACTAACAACTGGTGGTGCTGGGATCCTAGAGAAGCAGAAAATTTAATGGCAGATGCACTTAAGATGAAGGAAAACAGAGATTGTGATAGGGAGAAATAAGGAAGATGTCCACTCAAGGAATGGGAGACAGAAAGTGCCACAACTGGTGATCCAGCGCATTTGGAAGATAACATGGCCCAAAGTAGCAGAATTACAAAAAAAAGTAGCAGAATAACAAAAAACACAGACATTTATAGACCATACTTCACCAATATTATCTCATTTGACTCTCACAAAAACCTAATAAGAAAAGTACTATAGGTATTATCCTCATTTTTTAGATGAAAGAACTGGTCAGTGATTTACTCATAGTCCCAGAGCTAGCAAGAAGTAGGATTGAGATTCAACCTCATATCCTGGCTGGCTCTAGTCCAGCACACTTTCCATCACACCACATTACCTTTAATTAATAAAGTAAACTATGGCAACCCAGTATGGTGAGCTCCATTTAGAGAAGCAATGGATAATGCATTTGGAATGCTGCACTTTGGTAGGCAGAAGTGACGTGCCATCTATTATGAAATTAATTTTTTTTATTATATGAGAGTACTTGGGAGAGAGTGGTAGTTTATGAGAGACAGATGTTTTGAAAAGGCATCAGTAAAATTTTAAAAAATTAAGGGCAGTAAGAATTACATTGTGGAGGGATGAATTCATATTTTATCTGTGAGGCAATAGGAAGCCTGTGAAGGGTTTTGTGCAAAGAAGTGACATGATCAAAAATACACCTTGGGTGTATTTTAGCAGCTGTATGGAGAATGGATTGGAATGAAAAAAGCCTGGAAGCAAGGAGGCAAATTAGAAGGTTATTATAATAGTCTACAATACCAAAATGACAAGGACCCAAAAGAGGATGCTAACCCCACCCCTCAAAAAAAAATAAATAAAAGAAAGAAAGAAAAAAAAAGAAAGGCACAGATGTGAGAGACATTGTGGAAAACTTAGCTTTGATAAGACTTAGCAACTGAAATATGGTAAAGTTAGAAATCAAGGATGACTCCAAGGTTATGAACCTGAATGATTAGGAGGAAACAAAAATTGGATATTTTAAGGAGGGTTGTATTTAGGAGATGATGAGTTCCATTTTGGGTGCATTGAATTTGAGAAACTAATGGGAAATTAAGGTACCTGGCAGATCCTGCTGAGCTGAGACTGGAGACCAGGCAAGAAATTAGGGTTAATTATATAGATGGTAGAGTCATTGCATGGAATAATTGAATTTATGCTGATGGATAAGATTACTAAGAGAGTGCTCATCTAGCAAGAAGATGACCAAAGACTGAGCATTTTGGGGGGAAAAATTTTGGGAACACCAAAATTCAAGTAACTGCAAATTGATGAAGCAGCAAAAAAGAGAGAAATCATAAAGGGGATTAGAACCCTGCGTCAATTAAGGAGTAACCACTGAAAAAGCATGGTCCAATGGAGTCAATGGAGTTGGAGACAGGAAGACCTAGATTTAAACTTCTACTTCTGATACTAATTGTATGGCCCATAGGCAAATCATTTAATTTCTCTGAGGCTCAGTTTGCTCTTTGTAAATGATCCTAGAGCACTACACAAAAGGGAGCTTTGTCCACAGAGATGAAGCCATATTCTTGAAATATGAAAAAATATCTAGGGTATAACAGTCTCACATATTCTACTCCCAAGAAGTCATTCAATAAGCATGAAGTATGTATCTTGTGACAATGCTTTATCACAGCTGAGATAATATAGTCTTTAAGGTTACAAAGCTCTTTCCTCACAGTAACTCTATGTAGTAGGGAAATGACATTATTATCCCCATTTCATAGACAAGGAAACTGGAGGCTCAGACTTGAAATGGCTTGTCCAGGGCCAACAAAGACCTTATAGTCTACACTGATAAAGAGCACTAGGATATATACAGCACTACATAACAAATACATTGGTATATAAAGAAGTTCATTCGAGGTGTAAAGAAGTGGAATGTTGATAGTAGGAAGATGACCAAGGGATGAGCCCTGGAATTGGAATTAGAAGGTGTAGATTCAAATTCTGCTATATGGAAACCACCTAATGTATAAATTAAGGAAGTGGTCTGGAACATATCTCAGGATCTTCCTAGCTGCTCCTAAATTAAAAGCACTGTGCAAACATTAGGAATCCAGAGCAGTTCTGTCTCCTTTTGTGCACAGGTAGCAGGGGAGTACTTAAACCAAGGCCTGAGGGTTGAGGTTTGATTCCTTCATGATCCACACTACCTCAATTCCACACTCTGGGTTTCAATTTGTCCCTTTAAAAATCTGAGGATTGAACCAGATAGTGTCTAAGATCCTTTTAACTACTAAAACATATGATCATAAGATCTTTTTCAGTCAGTCAATAAACATTTATTATGTGCCTATCAGGTACTAGGCACTGTGCTAATTGAAAGGGATTCAAAGATAAATGATAGTCCCTGCTCTCAAGGATCTTCCAGTCTAATGAGGGAGGCCACATGCAAACAGTTATATAAAAACAAGGTATATATGGGATAAACAGGAAACAGTCAACAGAGGAAGTCTTAGAATTAAGGGAGACTGGGAAAGGCTTCCTGTAGCTGAGAATTATAGCCAGGCAGTGGAGGTTAAGAAGAGTACTTCAGCAATAAAAATAACAAAAATAGGCAATGGAGGGTCTTGTTTGAGGAAGAGTCAGGAGACCAGTGTCACTGGAGGGTTGCATAAAACATAAGAAAACTAGAAAGGGGACTGAGGGTGAAGGGATCCTGACTGGGGATGTGAGGCTAGGTTATGAAGGGCTTTGAATTTGAAACAGGATTTTATTTGATCCTGGAGATGATAGGGAACCATTCTACTTTTGTGAATGAAGAATGCTATGGTCAAACCTGTACTTCAGGAAGATCATTTAAACAGCTGAGTGGAGGATGGACTAGAGTGGTGGAAAGAAATTGGAAAACCAATTAATATATTGTTGCAACAGTCCAGTCTTGAGATGATGAAGACCTCCACCATCGAGCAATGTCAGAGGAGAGAAAGGGGTACATTTAAGAGATGTTACAAGAGACCTGGCAATTGGAGATGCAAGAATGGAGTCCAGCAGAGAGAATAGAGCAGAATAGATAGATTTGAGAATTCTCAGCAAGATGATAAATAAATCCACAGAAGCTAATGATATCACCAAATGAATATAAAGGGAGAAGTGAAGAGGGCCCAAGACAAAATCCTATAGGACACTCCCAGTCAGTGAGTGTGACCTGAAAAAATTCAGGGAAAGACACTGAGAAATAATTAAAAGCTAGGAGAAGTAGGAGAGATACTAGAAGAGAAGTAGGAGAAATTGCTATTCCAAAAACCAAGAGAGAAAAGAGTATGAAGGAGAAGAGAGTGATCAACACCATCAAAAGTTGAAGAGGTCAGGAAGGCTGAGGATTGAGAAAAGGTCACTGTGTCAAATGAAAGATCATTAGTAATTTTGGAGAATGTTTTCAGAATTCATCATTCAGTTGAAACCTAACTATAGAATTAAGGAAGTGAGAGGAAGTGGAGGCACCTATTGTGAAGTCTTTTTACAGAGTTTAGCCACAAAAAGAAGAAAAAATAGACAAAAAAGCTAAAAAGGATAATCAAATGAGGGTTTTCTGAAGATGGGAAAATATGTTTACAGGAAACAGCCAATGGAGAGAAAGAGGTTGAGGATGGATTAAAGTAAATGATAGCAAGAACAACCACCTGGAAAAGACAGGACAGAATGGGATCACAGAAGCAAGTGGAAGACTTAGCCTTGGCAAAGAAAGAAGGTCACCTCATCATGTGAGGCAGGGGTGAAAGAGTCAATGACGGAAGACATATGAGTGATATGAAATGAGGAGAAGAAGAGAGCTCTCAATTTTTTTCTGCAAAATATGAAGCAATGTTCTTCCTGAGAGAACTGGAAGAAGGGAAGTCATGAGAGATTTGAGGAGTAATAAAAATGTTTGGAAGAGCCATCATGGAGAGTGGGATGATAAATCAATTAGAGAGGTACAAAAGAATTGTCTTGCAGCATTGAAAGCCAATAGAGGTTATTTAACATGTAGTTGGAATAGATTTTGAAATTTTCTCCAGTTTCCTTGAGCAGTAAGTGAGGAGGAGCAAATATGGAACAAGCTCTCACATAGAAAAGATTTTTTTGGCTTGGTCCTCTATGCTCCCAACTAGAAACAAATGAAAAGATGTAAATTTCACCTCAATAGAACAACAATAACATCCCCCCCCAAAAATTTATTTTTTAAAACTAAGCGTTTGAGAATAGGCAGCATTGGAAAGATATTGAAATCTCCCTTCGGGCCAATTCGTCTCCCTGAAGGGGATGCTGGATGATCACTGGTCAGGACCCATGAGTCTAGGACCAATTCGGGCCTCAAGTGCACCATCAGTAACATAAAGGTTCCGGCCCAGAAAATATCTTAGGTCACTTTCAATTCTGACATCCTCGAGTCTGTAACCTCTCTAAGCCTCAGTTTCCCTCTATTGAAGATGAGGACTGAAGATCTATCTCCGAGATCCCTTCTACTGCTGACAGTCAGAGAAGGGGGAGAAGGAACAGAGGGGAAGAGAAGGCGGGAATAGAGGGGGAAAGAGAAAAAGAAGAGAGAGAAGGGTAAGGAGGAGGGGGAGGAGACGAGACCTGACAGGACGCGAAGGAACCGGGCCGGGAGCCTAGGTTACTTACCGCTTGTAGCAAGGCCCCCGGAGGCGGTTGCTGCCCCGTAGCGGGCCCAGTCCCGGCTCCCGGTCCCGCCGCTCCCAACAGCAGTTCATGCCGGGGCCGCTTGAGAGGAACGAGCGGCAACTCAGGACCTTTCCGCTTGTGTTGCTCGATCATGGCCGCCTTTAGCGCTCCGCGCCGCTCAGTCCACAGGCCGCGCCGGGGGTCTACGGCCCGGCTCCCATTGGCTAAGATTGTCCCCTCCCACTCAGGAACTTCCGTCCAAGGCCGGACCAATCAATTTCTTGCATGTGCCCTAGAGCAAAGGGAGAGTAGTTAATTCCTTCTCACATCTTCTTATTGGACAAAATCCTCGGCCTTCATGAAAAATACCGTATTGTGATTGGTGAGGATGTATGAGGGAGGAGCACCAATAAACTTCCTGTGTAGACTACTTTTGTTAACTTTTCCTTCATCCTTCTTATTGGGTGAGAAGCCGGGCTGTCACCGCGACATTTAGTCTGTGATTGGTCATTGCATCCGGCTGGAGGCAACTCTTTCCCGAGCGCGCGGTGCCTGATGGGCAGTAGCTAACGGATTGGCTGTGGGAGAACGGCGGTGTGGGATTGGCTGTGCTGTGAGCGGTTCATGGCGGCCTCCTCTTAGATCTTGCGTCTTGCGGGCTTCTGAGTGAGTGAGTGAGTGTGGGAAACTGTCTCGGGGACTGCCCGGGGTTGTGGGCGGGCGTCCGTCCGTGCGGGGGTCCCGGGGTCAAGACTGTGTTTATCTTCCTGGCTAGAACGATTTGCTTCCTTCTCGGCCCTGGAAGGCTTGTGGCCCTGTACGTTGGCCGGGGGATCAATCATTCAACAAGCATTTATTAAGCACCTGCTGTGTGCCATGCTGTGAGAATTTAAGTCTGTCAGGGAGGCTCCAGCTTCGTAGAAAAGCATACCTGCAGAATCCCGAGCTTGCGGGCAAGGGTCCTGGGAACTATATTACAATTGCTTCCCAGTTGGTGGTCTTCCCCACCCCCACTCAGCTGCAAAAGGGACATTCTCAGGGACAGGTCGGACTCCGAGTATTCCCCTCACTTTCTGAAATAACGGTCCGGGACAATTTGCTGCCCATATGGACAGAAGGTTCCAATCTCGATTTATGTCCTGGCCCCCTTTGACAGTTTTGTGAAGCCTGTGTTTCCCAAGCATTCATCTTTTTAAAGGAACAAATTAAAATACACAAAAATTACAGAGGAGGGAAAGAAGCATTTATTAAGAGCCGAGTACTGTGCTAAGCCATTTACAAGTATGATGTCATCCGACTTACACCTATCCTGCAAGGTAGATATGTCGTTTTGCAGTAGAGGAAACTGAGGCAGACAGAGATCAAATTACTTTCCCAGAGTCACCCAGTCACCTGTCTGCGGCAAGAAACAACTCATGCCTTCCTGACTTTGTCGATGAACTCACTGTCCTTCCTCCTATACCCAACTCTACTTTCCCCTATTGCTGTAGAGTGTGACAACACCTCCCTCTATCCTGCTCTGCTCATTGTCTGTTTCCCCTTCCCACCATCCAGCCTGGGTCCTTGGGCTGCTGATGTCACCTTTGCAGCATCTCTGATGCAGGTCCTCATCACCCAGTGAGATTTTATATTTCACTCTACCTTTTTTGCTCTATAAAACAGGAGAGAAGAAAGGGGCATCTCAGGTTATGAGGAAGATCTGAGGTCCACTTCATTAGAGAGGATTGTTAATAAAGGGCCATTGGCTCAGAGCTCTGCCTCAGTCTCTTTTATAGTAGGTTGGACAATTTTAATCCTCACAACACGGTCCGAGCTGAGCTTTAGGAAAACTATTTTGGTGGCTGAATGGAGGATGGATCAGAGTGGAAAGAGACTAGAGGCAGACACAGGGGCTGGAAGATTATTGCAGTAGTCCAGGCAGGAAATGATGAGGGGCTCTTCTAGAGTGTCAGAGGAAAGAAGGGTTATGTTCAAGAGATGGTGCAAAGATGAAAGTGTCTGGCCTTGGCAACAACTTGGGTTTGGAGGGGGATGACTTACAACCCTCAGAGAAGGATGGTGGTGTCCTCAACAGTGATAGGGAAGTCTGGAAGGGGAGAAGGCTTTTAGGGGAAAGGTAATGAGCCAGGATGCAGAAGAAGCAAGATTTGATTCCAGTCCTCACTCCTACTCCATATAGGCAGCTAGGAAAATCAGTGGATAAAGCACAGGGCTTAGAGACAGGAACATCAGAGTTCAAATACAGCCTCAGACATTTTGTAGCTATGTGATTCTGGGCAAGTCACTTAACCCCAGACAACTCTCCAGGACTATAAATCAAAAATGATTTTTCTGTCTGTATCAATGGGGGGGAATTTCCATACTGAGAGGCACCTACATTGATAAAATCACGGGTCCATACCAAGAAAAAACATGTGGTCCCTACTGCTACTGAATGTTGAAGATACCAATTTCTTTCTCTGTTTTGGCTCTTCCTAGTTTAGGTATCAGTGCCATATTTGTGTCATAGGAAGTATTTGGCAGTATTCCTTTACCTATTTTCCCAAATACTTTACATAGTATTTGAGATTAATTGTTCTTTAATGTTTGGTAGAATTCACTTGTGAATCCATCTGACCATGGAAATTTCTTCTTAGAGAGTTCATTAATGATTTCTTCAATTTCATTTTCTAAAATGGGACTGTTTAAGTAATTTGTGTCCTCTTCTGTTAACTTGGGTAATTTATATTTTTGTAAATATTTATCCATTTCAATCAGATTGTCAGACTTGCTGCTATACAGTTGGACAAAATAACTCCTAATTATTGCTTTAATTTCTTTTTCATTGGTGGTAAGTTCACTTCATTTTTGATTCTGGTGATTTGGTTGCTCAAATTAACCACATTGTTGTGTTTTTCATAAAACCAACTTTTAGTTTTATTTATTAGTTCATTAGTTTTCTTAGTTTCAATTTTTTAAAATCTCTGCTTTGTTCTTTTTCTAACTTTTTTAGTTGCATGTCTAAATGAATTCCTCTTTCTCTATTTTATTCATGTGGCTCTTTAGAGATATAAAATTTCCCCTAAGAAGTGCTTTGGCTGCATCTCATAGATTTTGGTATGTTTTCTCATTATTATCATTCTCTTTAATGAAATTATAGATTGTTTCTGTGATTTGTTGTTTGATCCAATAATTCTTTAGAATTAGAATACTTAATTTTTGATTGGCTTTTAGTCTATCTTTCCCTGATCTTTTAATGAATATAATTTTTATTGTATTGTGGTCTGGAAAGGATACATTTACTATTTTTGCCTTTCTGCATTTGATTGTGAGGTTTTTATGCCCTAATATATGGTCAATTTTTTTGTAGATGCTAGGTACTGCTGAGAAAAGATGTATTTCTTTCTGTCTCTATACAATTTTCTCCAGATGTCTATCATATCTAGGTTTTCTAGGATCCTATTAACCTTCCTGGGTTTTTTCTTGTTTGTTTTGTGATTAGATTTGTCTGATTCTGAGAGGAGAAGGTTGAGGTCCCTCCACTAGAATAGTTTTTCGGTCTATTCCTTTCTGTAACTGGCTTAAAATCTTCTCTAAGAATTTGCCTGCTGTACCACTTAGTGCATACACATTTAGTTTCTACTTTATTATTTATGATACCCTTTATCAAGATGTACTTTCTTTCCTTATCTCTTTTAATAAGATCTATTTTTACTTTTGCTTTATCCAAGATCAGAATTGCTACCCCTGCTTTTTTTTTTTTTTTTTTTTTTTTTTTTTTTTTTTGCTTCAGCTGAAGCATAATAAATTCTGTTCCTGTCTTTTACCTTTACTTTGTATGTCTCTCAGGTCATATGTATTTCTTGTAAACAACTTATTGCAAAATTCTGTTTTTTAATCCACTCTGCTATTCACTTCCATTTTATGGGAGAATTCATCCCATTCACATTCACAGTTAGGATTACCAACTCTGTATTTCCCTCTGTCCTGTTTTTTCCCCTATATATACTTTTTTTTTCTTTTCATCCTGTCCTTACTCCTGTGTTTTTAATGGCCCCACCTACTACCTTATCTCCTATCACCCCTCCCCGATTCTCTTAGTGTTTTTTTTTTTAAATCCACTCCACTCACTATTTTATCTTCTATTAACCCTTTCCTCTTTCTCTCACTTTTTACCTCAGGTTTCTGCCCTCCCTTCTATCCTGTCCTTCCCTTTTCTTTTCCTCTTTCTCATCTTACTTCTTTATAGGGTTAGATAAATTTCTATACCCAAATGAATAAGTTATTTCCTCTTAGAGCCCAAACTTATGAGATCAAGCTTCAAACAATGCTCATCCTCCTTCCTTCCTTCCCTCCATTGTAAATAGGTCTTTTGCACCTCTTCTGGTGAACTTATTTTCCCATTATATCTCGACTTTCCTCTTTTCCACCCTTGGATGTCTTATCCCATCAGAGTCAATTCACAACCACACCCTCAATTCATGTGATTTCCTCTGTGGACATCCTGTCTTCATCTGAGTTTGTGTTTTAGTTTTCCCTATCACCATAATAGTTTTCTATAGTCTGAATTCTTTTCTGTTTCTTAAATCATTTTCTTTCCTTTTCTTTTGATATCCCCCCCCCTTTTTTATGGTTAAGCTCTGCTCCTGGGATAAAGGTATAGGGGGTGCTGTCCTAAGCTTCCTGTGCAATTCTGAGGGGGGGGGGAGCTTGTATTTTCAGGGGATAGCTTTGTCTGCTCTTTTCAGGAAACAGCCTGGTTTCCCAGAGTTTGTCTTCTGAGCTGGGACTGGAACCTACTCCACTGATTTGCTCATCTACTGACCCAGGACTTAGGGTCTTAATTGCTGATCTGCTGTGATTAAGACTGTTTCACTGGCTTTCCCAGAGTCTATCTGAGCTGGGCTGAACAACCTTTTCACCCCAGAGAGACTGACCTTTCTTGAAGTCCTTCCAATTTAAAAGATAGTGGGGAATGTTCGAGGGGATGTAGGAAAACTGGGACACCAATATAGTTAGTGGAGTTTTGAACTGATCCAACCATTCTGGAGAGCAATTTGGAACTATATCCAGAAGGCTATCAAAATGTGCATACCCTTTGGTCCTGCAGTATCTCTACTGGGTCTATATCCCAAAGAGATCATAAAGAAGGAGAAAGGGACTCACATGTGCAAAAATATTTGTGGCAGCCCTTTTTGTAATGGCAAGAAACTGGAAACTTCAGTTGGAGAATGACTGAATAAGTTATGGTATGTAATTGTTGTAGAATATTATTGTTCTCTAAGAAATGATTGGCAGGTTGATTTCAAAGAGGCCTAGAGAGACTTGCATGAACTGATACTAAGTGAAATGAGCAAAACCTGGAGATCATTGTACAGGGCAACAACAATATTATGTGACAATCAATTATGATGGATGTGACTCTTTCCAACAATGAGATGATTGAGGTCAGTTTCAATGATCTTGTGATGAAGAGAGCCATCTAAGCCCAGAGGAAGACTGTGGGAACCGAGTGTGGATCACAACATAACATTCTTATTCTTTTTGTTGTTATTCACTTGCATCTTATTTTCTTTTTTCATTTTCTTTCCTTTTTGATCTGATTTTTCTTATGCATCAAGATAATTGTATAAATGTTTATATATATATTGGATTTAACATATTTAACACGTATAACATATTTTGGATTGCTTGCCATCTAGGGGAGGGAATGCGGGAAAGAAGGGAAAAATTTGAAACACAAGGCTATTTGAGGATCAGTGTTAAAAAATTATCCATGCATATGTTTTGAAAATAAAAAAACTTTAATTTAAAAAAAAGAAAAAGAAATGATCAGCAGGATGATTTCAGAGAAGCTTGGAGAGACTTACATGAACTGATGGTAAGTGAAATGAGCAGAACCCGATCATTATACACGGCAACAAGATTATAAGATCATATTCTGATGGACTTGGCTCTTTTCAACAATGAGATGACTAGGCCAATTCCAGTGATTTTGTGATGAAGAGAGCCATTTATACCAGAGAGAGGACTATGGGAACTGAGTATGGATCACAACATAGCTTTTTCAGTCTTTTTTGTTGCTATTTGCTTGCATTTTATTTTCTTTCTCATTTTTTTTCCTTTTTGATCTGATTTTTCTTGTGCAGCAAGATAATTATATAAATATATATATATATATATATGAATATATTGGATTTTAAAAAAAAGAAAGAAATGCTTCCAATCTTATCTTGAACTGAAGAATGGTTTCATTCCATCAGACTCTGTTCAGAGGCTTGGTTTCATGTGGTTTTTGAGGGAAACTAGGAGAGCTGGAATAACTTCCTGACTTTACTCTGCCAAATTGGCTCCACCCGTGGTAGTGTCAGTTCCTTATTGGAGATACAAAGGTAGCAAAAGCCTTCATAGTCTTCATTGTCAGGGTTCCCTTATTTTGCTGTGGAAGAGCAGAGAATACAAGATACATATAGGTTAATAAATAGAGAGTAATTGGAAACTGAAAAGTACTAATGTCAGGGACATTGGGAAAGATTTCATGTAATTCATGAAGTGATCCTTGAAGGAATCTAAGGATTCTAAGAGGCAAAGACAAGAGAAAGTGCATTCATTCTAGGGTTGCAGAACAGTTTGTTCAAAAGAGGCCAGGAATGGAGAATCACATTGGGAAACTTCCAGGAATCCAGTTTAGTTAGAACATAAATTTCTGGAATAGGTCCATGAGGCTGAATAATGTGAAATTAGCCTAGAAAAGCAAACTAGTTTGTAGAAGACTTTAAATGTCAAAGAAAGGAAGATGCAGTTTATTCTAGGGGCCTTAGGGAACCTACAACTGTTTGATTCGAGAAGGAACATGAGACTTGTTTTGTGGGGGAATTTTATTTTGGCAGCTATGTGGAGGGTGGATTAGGGAGAGGAAGAGATGGGGCAGGGAGATCAGTTAGGCAGCCATTTACTATCTATGAGGCTGTGTGCAACTCTTTCCTCTCAGAAGCCTCAGTTTCCTTACCTATAAAGTATGAACATGAAATTTGATGATTTCTAACTTAAGATCTTTTTGTGTGAAGCATTCAAGTTGCCTAACTAGCTCCTGTCAGTTCTTTGGTGGTCATGAAGCCCAAAGAAGAGAAAGAGTGGGGAAGCAGGAGGTCTAGTTTTGAGTACTGGATTTGGCACTATTCATTAGTGTGATGTTCAGCAAGATACTTCCCTTTTCTGGGCCTCACTGTTTCATCTGTAAGATGGTATGATTGGAATAGATTCAAAGTTCTGCAGTCTTAAAGCAAGTCTTTCTTTGCTGCACTGGCACCATAGTCCTGATCTGGCCATGGAACCCAAATGGCTCCAGAGGAGAAAGTGAGGCTGGTGACTGCATATCCCTCCCTCACTTATATCCAATTCACTTGGATGTCATGGCATCACCTCCCTGAGATCATGGCCATCTTCAAGAATGTGAAGGACAACTTTTGTTCTAATTCTTCTTTCACAACATGACTAGTCTGAAAATATATAGGACTGTGCATGTGTAACCTATATCAGATTGCTTGCCATCTTGGAAAGGGGGAGAGGAAGAAGAGAAGGAGAAAAAAAAATTAGAACTCAAACTCTTATAAAAGTGAATGTAAACTATCTTTACATGTAATTGGAAAAAAATAAAATACTATTAATTGGCAAGGAAAGAAATAGAGGGAAAAAACCAATGGAGAAACAAAAACAACCATGTCCAGGTCAGGTCGCTGGTTTCTTGTCTCAGAAAGGCATGGCATAGTTGTGTGATCTTGGAAAGTTTTCTCATTTGTCAAATGAGGATAATAATCCTTGACCTGCCTACCTGACAAAACTGGATACCATGAAACTGATGGAATAAGGACTGTGTATGAGTTTTGGAAACTTAATAAGGTTGTTCACTCCTTATATGTAATAAATGATGAACCAACATCTATGATGTAGTATGATAATAGCAACAGATATTTATTTTTTCTTTTTTATCCCAGGCCTGTGATTTCTTCTATGTACAAAGCACACCTTACTGTAATTTAAAATACTAGGATTAATAATAACAGCTAGCATTTAAATGGTGCATTTAAGATTCGCCAAGCACTTTGCAAACATAATCTCTTGCAATTCTCACAATAACCTAGGAGGTAGGTGCTATTTTATAGATGGGAAAATTGAGGTAGACAGATCAAGTTATATGACCAGGGTTGCACAGCTGCTAAGTGTCCAAGGCAGGATTTGAATTCCAGTCTTCCTGACTATACTTGATCCACCGGTCATAGCCAGGGATGGTTGGGGTACTGAATATGTAAGTGATTGTCTCATTATCACACAGCCAGTATGTGTCTGATGTAGAACTGAAACCCAGATCCATCTGTCATGAAGTTGCTTAGCTAGGAGCCGTTCTAACTGATACTTACATTGTGCTTTAAGGTTTACAAAGGACTTTCCCGATCTTATATTTGAGCCTCATCACTAGTTAAAGACTATTGATATTATTATACTCCCCCCCCCCCTTACATATGAAGAGATGGAAGCTCTGAAGCCTAGTATAGATTTATGCATTATCTTAAGAGGGCACGAAGTCCAAACCCTTCATTTTAGAAATGGGGAAGACTGAGTCCCAGAAGTGGAATTAGAATCCAGTGTTTTTGACTCCTGAGACTTAATTTTTTTAGTGTGCCATGGTGCTACATAGCTGAAAATTTTCAAGGTGGATTTTGAACTTGGGTGATTCCCTCCTCCAAATTCAGCATGTCATTTATTTTAGTTATTCATTTTATAGGTGAGGAAATTGAGGCAGATAGAGGCAAAATGACATCCTTTCCCAGTGTCATTTAGCTGTCAAGTATGTGAAGCAGTGAAAGGTCCATGGCACTGCTTTGCCTCAAATTGTAATGAACTGCCTAACCTGTAGAGAGTTGTACAAGTGTAATTATTTTTGCCTTCCATTTTCTTCTGGTAACTCCTAATAACTCCAAAGTTCTTATAGTGGTAGTGCAGCCGAAGTTTTGACTCAGGTTCTAACAAGCTGGGGAGGATTCAGATTTTCACTGTTAATCTCCTGTGTGTATTAGCAGCTCATTACTAGGAGGTTGGCCTCTAGGTGATGCTCTTTTTTAAGGCAGAAAAATTCATCAAAGATAAGCTAATTCAAATAGGGTTGTAATCTGCATTGGGGGAGAGTATGCTGATATAAAGAAAGCTTCTTTAAAGTGTTGAAATGCTGCTCCTGTGAGCCCATTCTCTGCTCAGCCCGGTTTGAAATACAGGCGGAGAAGACATTTATATAACACTGGGAGATTTCCAAAGCCCTTTATATCTATTTTATTATTAGGTCTTCACATCAACTATGTGGGGCAAATACTGTCAGTTTTGTTGTCCCTATTTAAGGCCTGAAGTCAGTGGGCAACCAGCCAGCAATCATCCAGATGGGATTCAAGGCCCGGTTTTTCCTTCCTATAATATTCTTCCTCCTCCACTACTCGGATATCTCCACCCTCAAGGAATTCCTTTCCTAGTTAAGAAGACAGGAGTTTCAGATGAGAAGCAACTTGAAAATAATACAAAAGATAAAAGTTATTAATTAAATTTTATTCAAAGAAGTGACAGATCACAAATAGTGCAAGAATAAGATTTATAGAAGAGATGGGGCTTAAACAGATCTTTGATCTATGGAACAGGATTGATGCAAAATGAGAGACATTTTTGGAGTTGGCAAATGTGTGGTTTGTTTTGCTTGATAACTGCTTATTCATTAGCAAAAAGATTCATTTGAAAAAAAAAAAAAAAGAAAGAAAGTAAGAAAGGCTGAGGTAATTCCAGATTGTGGAAATAGCCTAAACAGAGATTAAGAGGGCATGAGCAATGCATGTGGGATAACACCAGTGAAGCTCTCAGGCTAGACTGAAGACTGTGTTGAGAAGCAGGGGATTTAAGAGTGGACTGGAAAGGGGGCAGCTAGGTAGCACAGTGGATAGAGCACCAGCTCTGAAGTCAGGAGGACCTGAATTCAAATGTGGTCTCAGACACTTAACATTCCCTAGCTGTGTGACCCTGGGCAAGTCACTTAACCTCAATTGCCTCAACAACAACAACAACAAAAAAAGAGTGGACTGGAGAGGAAAATCCTTCACATCTGTTAAGCACTTATGAAGGACAGAAGAATGACTTTTTCTTTAAAAAAAAAAATAATAATAGTAATGATAATCCCAGAAGAGAAAATCAGGGGGGAAATAGATTTTTTTTTCATGTAAAGAAAGTCAAAACACACTATCAAAGTTGTATCAGTGGAAGTAATTAGTGACCAGCTTGCCCCCTTCTGTGCCATGGTGTTAGCAATATGTGATAGGTAATTGTTTTTTTTTTTAGTCTTGGGGGAAGCTCATCTATTCTCTTGGATATTTCAGTGGCTTTCTCTCCAGAGGTTTTATAGTACTCTTGGCTTCATTGAAGCTGGTACAATGTCATCTGTAAATGGAAACACCTGGATAGCCTCCCTTGGAGTCCTATTCTTTGTATTCTGTGACCAATGAGTGGAATAAAAAAATCGGTATTAATCCTGTATAAAAGAAATCCTGACACCTTTCCTTCCCTTTCTGTTATAGTCTTTAATTAGATTCCTCAAATGATAGAAATCCTGAGGTGAATTCTTCTGAAACTGACTTTTATTTCCCTTAATGTTATCTCTCATTACCCTGTGTTGTAGTCTGGAAAAATTTTTGCTTTTTCAAGTTTGTTTTTATTATTGTTATCACCATCAATAATAATAATAACTTTATTCAGTGCTTTAAAGTTTGCAAAATGTTTTATATGTATTATTTCATTTGCTCCTCACAGCAACTCCATGAGGTAGGTGCTTTATTTTCTTATTTTATGGATGAGGGGAGAGCCTGAGAGAGGCTAAGTGACTGCTTAATATGTGTGACAGGATTTGAATTTAGGTCATCTTGACTGGAAGACTGAGCTTTTTCAATCTATCTCTATATTAACCATACCTTCTCCTTCGACTTATCCAATTTCCCTTCTGCCTTACTCCTTTGAACTTTATCTAATGAGGGCCTCTCTGCCTATGTGCGTGGCCTTATAGTATTTGATATTTTTTTTAAGGATTTGAATAAATCATAAATGACATGCTCAACAAGTTTTTAATAACACAAGACTTCAGGGGAGATAGCCAACATGTTAGGTGATCTAGGGTCAAAGAGACAGACTCGATCATTAGAGCAGATCTATTAGAATGAAATTCAGTAAAGATAAATGTAAAGAGGTGATAGTTCAAATTTGTGGTATTCTGTAGTTCCAGTTAGAGAGTTTTAGGAATGAATGAATGAATGAATGAGCATTTATTAAGTGTTTTATTATTTGCAAAGCACTGTTCCTCTCAGGGCTTTTGAGCACATGGTGTTGGTCAAAATGATGGCAGTGGCTTGGCTCCTGGTGCATACTCCTTCCTGTCTCTCCCTCCAGCTGCCTTCCTGATGGTCACAGTTGGTTGGCTGATAGTAGTGGTAGTAGTTGTGGTATTAGAAACAGAGAGAGCAGATCCCTTTTCCACAGGGATTATGGTTGTGGGAGGGACATTGGAGAGTTTTCCAGAGAAGGATAACCAGGATGCCAGAAAGCTTGAGTTCACGATGTGTGAAAATCAACTGAAGGACCTGGAAATGGTTAACTTGGAGGAGAGAAGATTTAGAGGGATGTGAGCACCTTTGTAAGAGTCCTAGAGAGAGTTGTACTATATACATGTTCCAGAAGGCAGATCTAGGAGGGATGAATGCAAGCTTCCATGGGCAAAGTCAGACTTGACAAAAGGTAAAACCCTCTAACAATCAATGTGATCCAAAAGCACATCATGATGTCATAGCAGATTGGGGTCCACCCCATTGGAGCTCTTCAGGAACGATTGGAGAACCGTTTCTGGGCATGTTGTAGAGAGGATTACTCTCCATTCTTTCAACACGAATTTATTATATTATTATATATATTTATATATATATATTATGTATATAAATATATATGTATAATATAATATATTATATATATTAAATACTATTATGTACCTGGCATTATCCCTGGCATTGGAGTTACAAAGACAAAACAGTTCTTGCCAATAAAGTACTCACATTTTGTTGTGAAAAAAAACAACACAAACATAAAAATAAACATAAACCATATACAGAGTAAATGGCCATCAAAAAATTAGAGGAAAATGAATGAATGGAGCTTTCACAAAAATGGCTAGACAGTTTTTTAAAAAATGTATTTATCTTTTGTTTGTATATCACCTTCACTTTTGAATTTATCCTTCTTTCCTCCTATAACTAAGAACCTTCTCTTATAAAGGGAACCTTTAAATAGATTAAAAACAACAAAAAAAGAAGGGGGTGGGTGCCAGAAAACAGTTCAGCAAAACTAATCAAAATACATCAGTCAAATTCAGTGGTAGATGTGTTGTTGTGTGTCCTAAGGGAGAGTTCTTTATTGAACTAGGGGTAGAAGTGATCACAAGATAAAATAGATAATTTTGAGCATATGAAATTGAAAAGTTTTGTGCAAACAAAATCAACAGAGCTAGAATAAGAAGGAAACTGCTTTGTT
This sequence comes from Myrmecobius fasciatus, assembly GCA_023553655.1. Lineage (NCBI taxonomy): Eukaryota > Metazoa > Chordata > Mammalia > Dasyuromorphia > Myrmecobiidae > Myrmecobius > Myrmecobius fasciatus. Next base: position 26,757 of record JAJPUD010000991.1, on the reverse strand, counting down.
TTTTACATTTAAGTAGTGCTTTAGGGTGTAAAAAGTGCTTCACATTATTGTCATAATTGAGCTTAATAACATCCCTGTAAGGAAGGTACAACAGGTTTGTTGTTTTTTTTCCTCATATTTAATAGATGAGGAACTGAGATTCAAAGAGATTCCTTCTCTTTCCTTTCCATTATTACTAAGTTGACAAGGATTGTTAATTCTACCTCCATGACATCTCTCATTTATGTTCCCTTCTCTCTGCTTATAAAGCATGGCCTAATTGATCTATCTTCAGTGTCTTTCCTCTCCCGTCTTCCCACATACTGACAAATTTAATATTCCTAAGGTATAGGTCTAACCAACTTGTTATTCTGCTCAAAAGACTTTAGTGGCTTCTTTTTATCTCTAAAATAGGAGAAGAGACTGGACCTGTAACTTCAGGGATACTCCCTCCACCAATGCAAGTTGCCTGGAGCACTGAGAGACATGCCCAGGGTCACATAGTCGGCATGTCCAAAGATAGGATCTGAGTCCAGGGCTTCATGGTTTGTAGGCTAGCTCTTTCCATTACACTATAGCTGCCTTGCCACGAGGATAAAATATAAAATCCTCAACCTGGCAATTAAAATCCTTCAGGGTTTGTCTCTAATCTTTTTGTAGATTAATTCACATTACTCTCCCTCATAACCTCTAAATTCTTTCCTAGTGTGTTTTATTTGTTCTTCCCTATGCATGATATTCCACCTTCCACAGAAAGGAAACTTGAGGAAACTTTGCCTAAGTTTATATCCGAAGTATATAAGGAATTAAAAACATGTAGCATCTAGTGGCCCAGGAAGCAAATGGGCAAAAATACAGTTTTCAAAAGATGAATTACAAGCTATTGATAACTAAAGAAAGATTATTTTAAATCACTAACTTGAGAAATACAATGAAACAAATCTTTTCTCCTCATACCAAATTGACAAAGATGACGAGATGAGAATAGTCAACAATGGATAATTTTGATGATCAAGCTTAGATCTGGAGAAGAGTTTAGAAAATGTTTCTCATTTTGTTGCAGATGAGGGGGGCAACAGATATAGAATATTGTATCCACATATTGTTTGTTTTTGGTTGGCTTTTTAAAAATTTTCTTTGTTGCAAGGTATGAAAAAAGAAATATATTAGGAAATGAATGTATTGTAATAACAAAAGGAAACCATAAAAAAAATTTAAACCAAATCTGTACCAAAAGTACAAATTAATTTCTGTGTTAGGGCCTTTTATCCTTAGACCAGGATATAGACTTTCTGTGGGAGGGGTCCTCAAAGGCTAAGCTCAAGTCCCATCTCTTTCAGGAAGCATTCTCTCATTATTCCAGATCCTGCTGATCTCTTTTATTCTCTAATTCTTTTTATTCTTAACACCACACACTTTTAACACTTAGTTTCCTATCTGTCCTTTCTTTCCTTAGTCTGTAGAGCAGGGAGATATTGCTGCACAGATCTATATTAACCACTTTGTCTACATAGAGTTGTGTATATAGTAAACACTTCATATGTTGATTTCTTGAAATAAAAGCTTTTTACAAGCCTATTGAACTCTGGGCTCCGGTTAAATGTAAACTGGTTCAAATAATCTTCAAGGTCCCATTCAATTCTGTAGCAGATGATCTTTGCTGCCTTTGACTAGTCCAGTTGTGTACTGGCCTTTTAAATTCCGTTAAGCCCCTTGGTTTTGATTTTTGTTCCCCTCTTGTGAATCTTCATCCACCTTTAGTCTCCTTAGACTAGAAATAATTAGCACACCTTTTATTTACTTGACAATTTTTAAATCCCTAACAATCCCTCAATAAGGAGACTTCCCCGTGGGTCCCTTACAAATCAAAAAGAAAGTCCTAAGTCACTGACATTCTCTATTGGCAGCTTAGATTAGCCCCCACTAAAATCAAATTAAAATCACTGAGTTGGGGAGGGAGGATTAAATGTAATTGGGTAGTTCTGTTGAAACTGTTTTTGTTATGTTAGCATCAGTTCATTCATCTATCATTAGGTTAAATATATCTAACTGTATTCTTTCCTTTTTCTAGTAAAGCAGAAGGCTTGATTGCTTACAAGAGGAATTCAGAAGCCTACTAGCATTTAGAATGAATCCTGGAAGATGTGAGACTCTGGATGACCTGCCTGACCTCTACACTATCTTCAGAGGAGAGGTGTGCCCAAATTTCTGTTCTTTGGAAATTCGGTTTTCCTAGAGAAGCTGATTTCCTGATGTGTTTCTTTGTGGGCACCTTTTCTGCTATTATGTGTAGCTAGAATGCTGGATGTGGACTGAGGAAGACCTGAATTCAAATCCTGCCTCAGACACTTAGTAGTTCTATGACCCTGGTCAAGTCCCTTCAGTGCTCTGTGCTCAGTTTTTCCCTCTGTAAAATGATAAGGGTGAGTTGGACACAGTGGCTTCTTAAGTCCCTTCCAGCTCTCGATCTATGATCTTATGATCTTTAAGCCAGAGGTGAAGGAAAATAGTTGTCTTTATGACTTTGATAGTTGCTGAGATTAAAATTAATACTTTACAGTAGAAGACACATGCAGGGACCTTGGTCAGCAGTAAAAAGGAAGTTGGTATAAAAAAGTTCCCAAGGAAAAAAAAAACATTACAGCTGTTTGGACAGTAGTAAATTCTGACTTTCACGTTTTCCTTGTCAGCTTCACATGTAACAAGCAGTGCTGCTTTTCTTGGTGATGACCTGAGTCAGTAAAGGCTCAGTTGTAATTCCTTCAAGTGTGTTTCACAGCTGTGGAGGTTTTCAGAGAATTGACCTGCCCCTTCGCACTTAGGCATGGTCCTTAATACCAAGGTTTCTCTTAATTACAGACTTTCCAACACTCCATTTCTGTGCCTTTCTTAGTAAGATGAGAGTTAATAGAGTAAATGTGAAGTCCTACACCTGCGTTAAAAAAAAAAAAAAAAATCAACTGCTCAAGCACAAGATGGGAGTCATATGTCATATAATACAGACTTAGGTGATATAATAGACTTCATACTTAATGATAAGTCCCCAGAGTGATTTGGCCAACCACCAAAAATATAGATGCAGCCTGAGGCTGTATTCTAGGAAGTGTGGTCTGAAATGAGGGATCTCTGGCCTCTGAATTCAGGCAGCTCTTATTTGTAATCCTGCACTCATTTCTGGGTATCGAGGTGGAGGGATCTAAGGAAGACCCTTTAGGATGCTGAAGGGCCGCAAAACCATTCTGAGTTTTAGTTAAAGAGAGTGGGAATCTTTAGACTAGAGGGAACTTGGCCCACAAGCTACCTGTTTTCAAATATTTAAAGGGTGCTATACCAGAGACATGATCTGCTTAACTCCAGGGTAGAACACTAGGAGCAGTGAAAGAAAATGGTAGAGGGAAGGACTTAGGCATAAATAAGGACAAACTTCAATACTCAGAGCTATTCAGAATTAGAATGGGCTGCCTGGGTTAAGTAAAGTGCTCCTTGTTACAGGACATCTTCAAAGATAACTTAAATGATCATTGCAGACATTGTAAATGACATTCGTATTTAGACAGAGATTGGGCAAGAGGACTTCTGAAGTCCCTTTTACCACTGGAGCACATGTTGTAATTGGGTGAATGGGGCCGGAAACATCAGCAACAACAGAAAGAACTCATGGGCAAATCTTTTCAATTGGAATGAAGAGAACCTGAGAGGGAGCAGAAGAAAAGACAACAGTAAAATTTTCAATTTTCAGCTTATTCTTGCCAACTGAGGTCAATTATCTTTGAAGAAACTTGTGTGACTAATTCCTGATTCCCAGCAGCTGTGCTATTGGCAGGTTCTATACACTGCCCAAAGACCAAGCTGCTGGAAAATCAAAAAGTGATTTGGCTGGGGATGTATCTAGAATATTAAGACTAAAGTCAAGACAGATCATCAACTATACTTTGTGAGTTTTGTCTTGGCTAAAAGTACTGATTAATTGCTGGTAAACCTGTTGGTGTCAGTTAACCTGACTTGGCCTCCCCAAATTTAGCAAGGCTGATAATTGGACAATTGACAATAGAGTACATGCCTGAGCCTGTGCTTGAGGCTTTTCTACCATCACCTGATCGTTCTCTGCTAGCATCTCCTTACAGATATCAAAGTTGTCTCTGTTTCATGATGAGTTTTTAGAATAGTACTTTAGCAGAAGCTTCAAATAATTGTAACCTTTAAAAAGTTGTTAGAAACAATGTAGTGTTTATGAGCTCTCTTTACAGATTCCTGAGGTATATGTTTCTCTTAATACCTGCAGTTGGTCCTAGAAAGGATAGGGGGTGAATGCAACTACAAAACATTCTCTATATCAGTAATGTAGAGGTATATTCATGGTTGGGTATTATCAATATAATTAAAACAATACTACCTAAATTAATTTAGTAATCGAGTGCCAAACCAAACTACCAAGGCTTTAGAGAGCTAGAAGAAGCAATAACTAAAATTCATCTGGAAGAACAAAAGGTCCAGATTCTCAAGGCAAGTAATAAAAAAAAAAGTAGAAACCTTTTTTTTTTTTTTTTTTTTTTTTTTACACAGATCTAAAACTGTGCTTCAAGATAATCATTTGATGGTACTTGAAAAAATAGAAAAGTTGATCAGTGGGACAGATTAGGTACATAACCTAATGAAGCTAATAAACACAATAAAACTGCTAGAAAAACTGGACAGCAGCCTGTGAGAAATTAGATGTAGAATAAGTTCTCATGCCATAGATTGTAACAATCCAAATGATTACATGACCTAGCTATATGAAAGATTAATCATAAATGAATTAGAAGATCAAGGACAAAAATACCCTTCTCAGTTATGGCTAGAGAAAGAGTTCATGGCAAGCCAAAGGATAAAGAGGATCATAGAAGATAAAATGGACAGTCTTGATTACATACAATTGAAAAGTTTTTGCACAAACAAAATCGAGGCCATTAAAGTTAAAAGAGAAACAGTTGAGAAAAAAATCTTGCAGCAAGTTTCTGACAGAGTTCTGATAACTAAGATATATAGAGACCTGATTCAAACATGAGAAGATAACAGCACCATTAGATAAATGACCAAAAAATATGAAGGTAAAATGTTGAATTGTTATGTCCTTTTTTAAAAGTAAGGTGTACATAAAGATTTGTGTTTTACATATAATCCTTTTTCCTGTTCTGTTTTGCGTTTTGAAATTTCCTCTTTTTAAATTTATTTTAATTATTCATTTATTTTTGCTGAGGTAGTTGGGGTTAAGTGACTTGCCAAAGGTCACACAGCCAGGACGTATTAATTGTCTGAGACCAGATTTGAACCCAGGTTCTCCTGACTTCAGGGCTGGTTGCTCTATCCACTGCACCACCTAGCTGCCCCTTCCTTTCTTTTTTAAAGATTTTTTTTTTTTTAAAGAAAAGGGTCTTGTTTGACCTCCCCAGAATTTTTGGCATTCTTGTAATAAAATGGCAAAGTATTATCTTTGCCTCAGGCACTTAGCGTGGGGGGAAAAAAAATCCTATAACAGTAGCATCTCCTCTGACATCCTCTGATACTTTGTAGTAGCATGGAGGTGACTCTTGGGTTTTTGAAAGCCACAACAGCAGAGCCCAAGTATTGGCTGGAGCTATCAGGTTGGAAAATGCTCAGAGGACAGGACCTGTCTGTTTGTTCTCCAGGAAACATTCTAGAAAGTTGCAGTTCCAATCTTCTCTGGAGGGAGTATCCACACCAATAAAACCCCAAGGCTTGACAAAAGTAATAACTGCCCAATCATACTGTGTGATATGAATTTTTTTTTCCTTGGAAGTATACTCAGGTCTCCTGAATAAAAACCTAGTCCTGGAAGCTTAGAGTTCTGAATTCTAACATTGCCCAAGTATTCTTGATCAGTGTAGATCCACTAGGAAATTGGAAAAATGAAAATTTTCACTGCGGGATCATGGATTGGGAAGTGGAAGGTATCTTTCAGGCTATCTTGTCCAGCTTTTGTTCTACAAGTGAAGAAACTAAGGTCTAAAAAGCTGAAAGTGATGGGTCCAATTTGAATCTAGGTCTTCTGATTCTAAATCCATCAATCTTCACAAGGTGCCATTTTAGCTGTGTTAGAATTAAGATTAATAAACTGGGGTTGGAAGAAACTGCAGGTGAGTAGTCAGGACCTGGGCTTAGGCCAATTGATTTTGTGACCTTGGACAAACCACATGGCATCTTTGTGCTCTTGTGTCTTCCCCTGGCCTCCATTCTGATCCATTCCATTTTCCGCCTCCATACCTTTGCCTGAATTGACCCACATTCTTCTTCCTCAGAGGCTGACTCCCTTGTTCCCTTCAAACTTCTATGTGATTTCTTGGGTATTAGTATCTTCGCTCACTTTCCACCCAAAAACCCTTGCATTTATTTAGTAAATATTTTGTGTACATTTAAATATTATCTTTGCCACAGAATATTAGCTTCTTCAGGGGAGAGCTTCATTCATTTTTGTCTTTGTACTCCCAGTGCCTGACACATAGTTTGCATTTCATAAATGAATACCAATTGATTTAGCTACAAAATTAGGTCTTATCCTAACCCCTTGTTTGTTTGTTGTTGTTTTTATTTCATTTTATTAAAGCTTTTTATTTGCAAAGCATATGTATGGGTAATTTTTCAACACTGACCCTTGCAAAGCTTTCTGTTACAAATTTCCCCCCCCAGTCCCCACCCCTCCCCTAGATGGCAGGAATTCTACTACATTTTAATTATGTTAAATTACTTGACAAATCAAATATGTGTATACATATTTTTACAGTTTTCTTGCTGTGCAAGAAAAGTCAGATCTACAAGAAAAAAAAAAATCTGAGAAGGGAAACATAATGCAAGCAAACATCAATAGAGAGCATGAAAATGTTATGTTGTCTAACCCTTTGTTTGTGAGCAAATAAAAATATTGATGAGAAAATGCTTTGTAAAGTATAAAGTTTATTCATTCACTCATTTGATGTGCATTTGTCTTGTGAGTTTTTTGTTTTGTTTTTAATTGAATGTTTCTTATTTCCTGGTCCCAGAACCCTGCCAGCTTTCATACTCTTTATGTTATTTTGTGGGCATCTATATCTATATGTGGGCTATTATTGAGGAATGCTTCCTACAAGTAGGAAGTTTTTAAAATTGTATATTTTACTCTTATTTAATAACAGTTCATATGTCTCCTCATGGTGCAGAAATGATTCTAGGTTCTTGAAGACTGAGCTTGTAGAACACAATCTCTGGTATGGGTACTAAGCTGAAAAGACTTTGAATATGGCTCCAGAAATAGATTTTATCTCTTTGACCTAAGTCCTGGTCTAACCATTAAAAGTTCATCACCAGTTTGACTACAGGGTGATGACATTTTTGATCAGAGTAACTCACAAACACCATTATCTAAGTTGTAAAGACAGTGTAATGATCTGTCTTGGTAGAAAGAGTATATTGATAAAATCAGGTCCTTGAAGCATCACAGCAGGTATTTTATTGGCCAGCATTTTTGGGTTTTTAAAAAAATTATTATTAAAGCTTTTTATTTGCAAAACATATGCATGGATAATTTTTCAACACTGACCCTTGCAAAGCTTTCTGTTACACATTTTTCCCCCTACGCCCTGCCCCCTCCCTTAGATGGCTGGAAGTCTGATACATGTTAATTATGTTAAAATACTTGACAAATCGAATGTGTATACATATTTTTATAGTTATCTTGCTGTACAAGAAAAATTGGATCTACAAGAAAAAATTTGAGGGAAATATAATGCAAGCAAACATTAATAGCATGAAAATATTATGTTGTGGTCCACATTCAGATCCCCCTCTCTGGATGTATATGGCTTTCTTCATCACTGAACAATTGGAACTTGTGTGAAACATCTCATTGTTGAAGAGAACCATGTCCTTCAGAATTGATCATCGTATAGTCTTGTTGCCATGTATAATGATCTCCTGGTTCTGCTCACTTCGCTCAGCATCAGTTCATGCAAGTCTCTCCAGGCCTCTCTGAAATCGTCCTGCTGGTCGTTTCTTACATAACAATAATATTCCATAACATTCATATACCATAATTTATTCAGCCACTCTCCAATTGATGGGCATCCCTTCAGTTTCCAGTTTCTAGCCACTACAAAAAGGGCTGCCACAAACATTCTTGCTCATGTGGGTCACTTTCCCTCCTCTAAGATCTCTTTGGGATATAAGCCCAATAGAAACACTGCTGGGTCAAAGGGTATGCACAGTTTGATATCAGTTTCCAGTTTCTAGCCACTACAAAAAAGGCTGCCACAAACATTCTTGCACATGTGGGGCCCTTTCCCTCCTTTACGATCTCTTTGGGATATAAGCCCAATAGAAACACTGCTGGGTCAAAGGGTATGCACAGTTTGATAACTCCTTGAGCATAGTTCCAAATTGTTCTCCAGAATGGTTGGATCCATTCACAGTTCCACCAACAATGTATCAGTGTCCCAGTTTTCCCACATCCCCTCCAACATTCGTCATTACCTTTTCCTGTCATCTTAGCCAATCTGACAGGTGTGTAATGGTACCTCAGAATTATCTTAATTTGCATTTCTCTGATCAATAGTGATTTAGAGCACCTTTTCATATGACTCATTTCTGTAGTTCTTTATGATTACAGAGCACTCTGACATCCATTGCTTCATTGGAGGAAAGATTTCTCATATAAGATGGGATTTTAGGTGGAATTTGAGGGAAATGGAAGAGGCAGAGATGAGGTGGGAGAGCTTTCCATGCATGGGAAATAGTCAGTGACAATGCATGGAGTAGGGAAACAGTGTCTTGTTGTAGGAACAGCAAGGAGGCCAATGTCAATGAATCAGAATACATGGTGAGTAAGTAGTAAGGCATAATAAGCCTGGAAAGGACCAGGTAGTGAAAGACTTTGAATACCAAACAGAGGGTTTTATATTAAAAAGATGGGGAGCCACTGGAGATGATTGAATAAAGGAATAACATCAGATTTATAGTTTGGGGAGATTAATTTGACAACTGAATGGAGGATGGACTGGAATGAGGAGAGACTTGAGGCAGGCAGACTCACCAACAGGTTATTGCAATAGTCTGGGCTTGAAGCGATGAGGACCTGCCCCTGAGAGATGGCAGCGTCGAAGGAGAAAATAGATTGAGTAAAAGGCTGGGGGAGAGAGTGAGGAGTTTAAAGATGGCACCGGGATTGCAAACCTGGGTGCCTGGGGATAATGGTTCTTGACAATTATTAGAGGAAAGTTCAGAAATGGGGAAGAGTTGGGGGAAAGATAATGAGTTTTAAGTTTTGGACATGTTTCTTTTTCTTTTCAGGTTGTTACAGTGACAGAATATGGAGCCTTTATTAAAATTCCAGGCTGCAGAAAGCAAGGTATGTTTCTGAAATGAGAGATTCACCCCACTACCTTTTATCCCATTCTATCCTAGTTGTGGCTGTGAATTTTCTGACAGCTGATAAACATCACAAAGGCCTCTGGTTGTCATGGTTGGATATCTTAGAACATTCAAACTGTAAGAAGTCTTTTTTTTTTTTTTTTATTTGCTGAGGCAATGGGGGTTAAGTGACTTGCCCAGGGTCACACAGCTGTTACGTGTCTGAGACCAGATTTGAACTCAGGTCCTCCTGACTTCAGGGCTGGTGCTCTATCCACTGCACCACCTAGCTGCCCCTAAACCATAACAAGTCTTGAATAAAATTGAATAACTTTGGCCCTCTCAGAATGGCAGACTGCCTGAGTACCAACTGGAATATTGAGTGATCTTTGGAATATGGATTGGAGGTAGTTATCTCATATGTAGAAATAAATCATCATTAACTAGCACTTATTATATACCTATTATGTGTTAGGCAGTGCCCCTACAAACACAAAAGTTCTTACTCTCAAGAAGCTTACAGGACTGTTGGGAGAACGATGTGTACATATGAGTATATTAAAAATAATCACAAAATCAAGATCAAGGAGGTTGAAGAGGAGCTTGTCTGGGGATGATCAGAAAAAATTTTGTTGGGCAGGACATGAACTTTGGAGGAAATTGGTATACCAAGAGACTTCAAAGATGAAGGAGGGTATTTCAGGCAGGGACAGCCTGGGCACAGGCATCAAGAATAATAGTAACACTGTACCTTTGTCAATCATTGCACATCCTCAACCTCATTTGTTTTTCATGACAGTTTGAGTCTCAATGTTGCTACTTACTAGTCTTGACTGAGCAAAATATTTAAGTTCTCCATTTTTTTTTGTTTTTAATTTCATACATAATTTATTAAGCTATTCTTTCTCTCTTTTCTTGATAAAAATCATTAGAGATAGATATTTTTTTTTCCTTTTGGACTGCTTTTACTGCATCTACAAAATTTTGGTGTTTTGGCTCATTGTTGTCTTTTTTTTTTCTTTATGAAATTAAATGTCGTTTTTAAGATTTGTTCTTAGATTTACCAGTTCTTTAGGATTAAGCTATTTTGCCCCCTTCTCCACAATTATCTTTTTTTTTTTCCCCCCAGCTAGAAAATTGGAGTTAAGTGGCTTCCCCAGGGTCACATAGCTAGGAAATGTTATGTGTCTGAGCCTGGATCTGAGCTTAGATCCTTCTGATTCCAGGGCTGGTGCACCATGTAGCTGTGAACCCCTCCCCCCCACTAATTAACTTTTCATGCTTTCCTCAAAGGCCCATTATTGATTATTTATATTGTGATGCCATAAGTAAAACATGTCTACTATTCCTGCTTTTTTGCATTCATTTGTGTGATGGTTATATCCTATACATGGTCAGTTTTTGTAAAGGTACCTTGCACTACTGAGAAATACACATACTTTATTGTCTTCACAGATCAGATCTAATTTCCTAAAATTCAACTCAAGTCTTCAGTTCCTTTCTTATGTATCTTTTTGCTAAATAGGTTTGAAAAAGGTATACATTGAGTACCCCAACTACTATAGTTTTATTGTCTTTCTCTCTAAAACTCAGTTGGCTTTTTAAAGTATTTTTTAATGCTTTGCCATTTGGTGAGTGTGTATATGTGTGTGTGTATGTGTGTGTGTACACACATATGCATGTATATATATAGTATTCATATTAATTCATTGCCTATGATGCCTTTAAGCGTATTATACTTACCCTGTTTATTTTTGTTGATTATGTTACTATGGCTTTATCTGAATTTATGATTGTAATCCTGCTTTTTTCAGGACAGCGAAAGACTTACCAGATTTTGTTCAAGTTCTTTATTTTTATCTCTTTGTTAATCTTTATGTTTTAAGGTGTTCCTTGTAAATAGCATATTTTTGGATTCTACTTTCTTTGTTTTGTTATCTTTTTCTGTTTTACTCATAAACATACGATTCACATTCATCCTATCCTCTTACATTTTTCCCTTTCTATGATAATTGTAAACTCTTGCTTCATTTCTTCAAGGAATTCCATGTAGCCAAGTTGGGTTTTTGTTTAAGACTTTTCTTAAAGACTTTGTAGAATTATGCGGAGGTCCGGCCTCCTCGGGGAACTAGGTTCTTGAATGGAGGGTTGGAGTCGTCAAAGTGGAACAAGAGACAGCACACTCTATGGCGTGGTCATCAAGTTCGATTTATTGGCAAAAGCTTGTTCAAATTATTCAAGAAAGCTTGTGATTTTTATAGTCTTGCAAAGTTAGGGTTGATTAGAGATAGGACAATTATTTGGCTAGGATTACAAGATTTTCTTGGGGCCCAGAAATTCCCAGGACCCCAGGTGCAATGCTTCTTAGAAAAAAAAGAATGTACAGAATAAATTCATCAAACAATATAACAATAGTGAAACTTTAACTAAAGGTAAATGTACCTTGTGGTTATCACGTCATATCTGGCAGAACATGAGCTTCTCTAAAAATGTCACATTTACTTATTCCAAGACTTATACAATGCTTTTTAATTTTTTAACATGGTCATAAGATTTTTTAGAATAGAAACATTTTTTTTCTCAAGAACTTATTTTCCTCAGCCCATTTATTAATCACTCATACAATAGCTTGTTTTTGTGTAGAGGTCAGCAAACCATGCAATGGCCTACTTCTCTTACTTTTTTAACATGGTCATAAGATTTTTTAGAATAGAAACATTTTTTTTTCTCAAGAACTTATTTCCCTCAGCCCATTTATTAATCACTCATACAATAGCTTGTTTTTGTGTAGAGGTCAGTAAACCATGCAATGGCCTACTTCTCTTACTTTTTTTTCTTACTTGCTACCAATGTGTCCATCTATCACTGATGTTTACTGTTCTTTTCATCATATCATTATTTATGTAAGCTCTGCATAGGGAAGTGAAGAACCTGGTTGATTGGATCTGGAATTGTTTCAAACAAGAGGGAGTAACTGGAAATTTCTTTTGGAGTTTTTGGGGAAAGCTATCAATTTCCCAAGTTTCCCAGTCTCTAAGTTTGTTTAATGCTTCACTAGTAAAGAAACCTTTCATGTTTAGGCAGAAAGTACAAAGGGGCTCTTTGAGAGTGAAGAGCTTCGTGCTCACCTCATTGTGATGGATGGATATATACATACAGCTATGCTAAGAATTCCTAGAGCAGAAATTAAGCAGATAATCATTAACCAAATATATTCCTGAATGCTTAGTTCTGTAGGGGCTTCTTCATGTTGCCTTGAATACATAAGGGTCAAGACCCTGTGGGGACCTTGTCATTCCAGGCAGGGTTCTTGGCCTTGCACACATGGGGGGAGGTGGGGGTCAGGCCCTGTGGAGACTTTGTCATTCCAGGCAGGGTCCTTAGCTCCCAGCAGAATTATTCTTTTTTCCTGAATTTGTATCTTAGGCATCCCGAATCCATAATTTTTTTTTAATCTTTGATGTCTTCTTTTGTTTGTTCTTTTTCCTGCTTTCCTTCCTAAATTGAGGCTTTGTATAAGGTCTCGATTTTCTGCTCTTCTGGAGGGAATGGTGGAGCCATGTTTGGGTCTGAGCTATATTATCTTAGGTCCTGCTGCTGTTTCATATGGGTATTGACTGATTTGATCTTCAAATATCTCAGGGGCAGCTCACCAATCTTTCAGCCTTCTAAGAAGGCTATTCAAGGACTTAGTATGATTATTGACTTCTTAGACCAAACTTTGTAGCCTCTCAATGCTCTGTTAGTGGTCTAGGTAACACAACTGTAGGCTCATTCCTGATCATAACTTGAAAAGCCAAGCCCTGTCAGTACATTGAAGACTATGTGGATCAGAGGTACAGAATGCCATCTTGCCATTGGTCCTTCCTCCCTGTCCTAGTAGACAGCTAGTATACAGGATGTGTGGGTGTTCAGGGAGGACTAGCACCTCTGGTGTCAGGGTTTGCTGAGCACTTTTCAGGGCTGCTCATCCACCTCTGGTGTCCATCTGACACTCAAGTCTCACCTGTGGCTCCAAGAAACTGCAGTATGCCCAGCAAACGCTCCCTGGTAAACCATCTTGGCAGACAGCAGGTCTCAAACTCATCAATGAATTAGGGGGATGGCTACCCCAGGCATGTGCAAACTTCCTCCAGCAGAACGGGCAGATGAGAATATTTTGTCTTATGAAGACAGCTAAAGCAGACACTATGGAGTGATTAGAGCTTGGTCAGACATCAGACACCAAGGTCATCCTCTGAGACATCACTGATCATCTTGACTTTTGTCTTGTCACTTGCTTTGCAGTGGGTCAGTGAGACTGATGACTTTGTGCAAGACTGCCTCATTAAATAAAAATCTCAAGCAAGTCAAGACATCACCTTGTAATGACATTGGTCTTCAAGATGAAAACCAAACAACTATACAATTATTGATCCCAGCTCTTTCTGTGAATTGGAAAGCTCCCCAGCCCAACTTCTGGACCAGAGCAGCCCAGTTTCAGGCTCTTCCTTTGTCCATACTTCTTGCTTAAGTCTCCAGCAGATCTTGGTTGGGCCCGGGGCCCAGTGCCAGCAGGCCTGGCTGTATCCCTGGGCTTCCCCTCACAGTTTTGTCTCCTTAGTGTGCCTATCATCACTTGGTCTGGTGCTCTTCCCCTATCTTCACTGGCATAATTGTGCTAGTGAGTGAGGTTGGCCTGCCTTATTTACTCAGACATCTTGCCCTTCTTAACTTCTCTGCATTCAGCAAAGTACCAGGTACATTGTCATCCCTGATTCAATTGTTATTGTTTAATTGTTTGATTTCCTGTGAAATGGGAACAATAGTACTTGTACTACTTTTGTCTATGGATTGTTTGTTAGTAAATCGCTTTTAAAATCATTATATAATTATATAAATGTGAGCTATTGTTATGAGTTTACAAGAAAACTGATGTAAGATAACTGAAGCAGGATGCATCATTCACCCTGTTAGCTGTGGCAAAGCTATGATTGGAAGTTCAGGACTCCCCCCCTCCCTCCATGATGCTCTTTAACACAAGGCCACATTGTCTCTTCCTATTTACCTCTCAGATGTTGGGCAGGAATGCACTTTGAAAACAGCAGACGACTCTACAAATGTCATTCAGGATTGAACTGGAGTTAAAACCCAAGCTCTCAACCCATTTATACTTGGTGCTTTGCCATGAGGTCTCTCCATCAGACAAATAATGCAGCACAAGATCTGAATTTGAGGGCTTCTAAGTAGAACATATCAACTCTGTCCAGAGCCCATTTCCCAGTAGCTTTCCTAAGATAGGCAATCAGTGAGCCAGAATGAATTTTCTCAGGGTCCCCCCCCCATTACAATTGAATAAGCTGAAACTCTAGGCCAAAACCTTCTTAAATTTGAAGACAAACTATTCTTTTAATCCACCTACTGCTACCATCCCTTGCATCTTTACCTACCTTGCACTGACATGTAAGGAAATCATTGGAGGAACTGGTCCTAATGCACTTTGGTTCAGTTGGGGGAGGAAAGAACTTGGTGGAGAAGAGCCAGCTTCTAGGAAGCTAATTTACTGCACAGATTTGAGGCAAGGTGCCTTTATCATTCATACAAATCTGGTTGCCTAGGGGTGAATCTCTGTAGTACAAGACAGCTGGACTCCAAGAGGTGAGCAATTAACTAGAAACTCAGTGAATCCTAATCCTTTGGTCTGCCACTGATTTATTTTGTCACTGAGTAATTGCTTCTTCACTTTGTTCCGATTCTTCCCCTTTATAGGCAAAGAAACTAAGTTTCATGTTCACAGGACTGGACTAAGAAATCACTCTTTAGCTAATCCTTTGGTAAACTTTAAACCAAATCATCTTTTCCAGCATTGTTTCCAACCCATAGACTTATTTTTGTGTTGTTGAATATATGACCTTTTTCTTTTCACTCTAGAGTTGCCAGACCTCAAAGAGGTAGAGCTCCAGACTTCAAGGAGTTTCTACCTTAATGGATGCTGGAGTAAAGCTACTGGGATAAAAGTAACCATCTTTCTCCCTGGGAGAGCTCCAGCAATACTGCATTTAATTCAGTTAATGGCACCTCCTCTGGTAATTGAGAGCCCTAAAAATACGAGTTAAGAGCTAGGTGATGCCATAGAGCACAGGGTGCTGATCCTGAAGTTAGGAAAGCTCATCTTCCTGAGTTCAAATCTGGCCTCAGGCATTTACTGGCTGTGTGATCCGGGGCAAAATGCTTAACCCTGTTAGCCTCAGTTTTCTCATCTGTAAAATGAGCTGGAGAAGATTTTTGCCAAGAAAACCCCAAATTGGGTCACAAAAAGTTGGACACTTCTGAAAAAATGACTGAACAATAGTAAATAAGGGTGGACTCTCATTTGGACAGCTTTCTGTGTGGAACTGTGGATTAACATTTTAGATTCATCCTCTTTTTATTCCATTACTGATGGAAGTTATGGAATAAATTAACCTTTTTTATATTTATTTATTTTTTATTTGCAAAAATGTATGGGTAATTCTTCAACATTAACTCTTACAAAGCTTTCTGTTACAAATTTTTCCCCCCTACTCCCCACCCCTCCCCTAGATGGCAGGATATCCACTACATGTTAATTATGTTAAAATACTTGACAAATCGAATATATGGATACATATTTCCACACTTATCATTGTTGTGCAAGAAAAATCGTATCTACAAGAAAGAAATATCAAATAAAGGAAACACAATGCTAGCAAACATCAATCGAGAGCAAGAAAATGTTATGTTGTGGTCCACATTTCACATCCCTCTCTCTGGGTGTATATGGCTTTCTTCAGTGAACAATTGGAACTGGTTTGAAACATTTCATTGTTGAAGAGAGTCATATCCATCAGGATTGATCGTCATATAGTATTGTTGTTGCCATGTATAATGATCTCCTGGTTCTGCTCATTTCATTCAGCATCAGTTCATATAAGTCTCTCCAAGCCTCTATGAAATCGTCCTGCTGGTCGTTTCTTACAGAACAATAATATTCCATAATATTCATATACCATAATTTGCAATAAATTAACCTTAATGGAGTTTTGCACAGTCAGAAGATCCTTTATATCAGTGTAGCAGATTCTTTTGTGTCTGGATTGAAAAACGGCATGAATTTCTTCAAGTTGTCTGAATACACTTTAATAGGCACTCAAGTAGGACACCTTGTACCAATAGTGGTTTATTACATCCGTGTGTGGGCTAAGCCTGCTCCTCGGGTGTATAAACAAGATTAAGTGTCAGAAGCTTAAACAGAGCAGTTTCTTAAGAATTCTCTGCTGAAGTATTTCTATTGGGCCTATTTTCCAAAGAGATCTTAAAGAGGGAAAAGGGCCCCACATGTACAAAAATATTTGTGGCAGCCCTTTTTGTAGTGGCTAGAAACTGGAAACTGAATGGATGCCCATCAATTGGAGAATGGTTGACCAAATTATAGTATATGAATGTTATGGTATATTATTGTTCTGTAAGAAACAACCAGCAGGATGATTTCAGAGAGGTCTGAAGAGACTTGCATGAACTGATGCTGAGTGAAATGAGCAGAACCAGGAGATCATTATACACGGCAATAACAAGACTATATGATGATCAATTCTGGTGGACATGGTTCTCTTCAACAATGAGATGTTTCAAGCCAGTTCCAATTGTTCAGTGATGAAGAAAGCCATATACACCCAGGGCCTGTGGGATCTGAGTCTGGACCACAACATAGCATTTTTACACTCTCTATTGATGTTTGCTTGCATTATGTTTCCCTTCTCAGGTTTTTTTTTTTTTTCCTGTATAGTAAGATAACTATAAACATATATATATATACATATTTGATCTGTCAAATATTTTAACATAATTAACATGTATTAGACTTCCTGCCATCTAGGGGAGGGGTTGGGGGGGTAGGAGGGAAAAATTTGTAACAAAGCTCTGCGAGGGTCAATGTTGAAAAATTACCTATGCATATGTTTTGCCAAAAAAGAAAGAAGCAGCAGCTTTAATTAAAAAAAAAAAAATCTCTGCTGGAAACAAAGTAGATGCCCATCTACTGGGGACTAGTTAGAAAGATGGTAGGGGAGGAGTGTAGTGGAATATTACTGTTGTATAAGAAGCAATGAAACTGATGAGTACTGGAAAGACATACTGATACAAAGATGTAGAAAGAACAAAGAACTGATACAAAGTGAAGTAAGCAGAACCAAGGACAGTGTACAAAATAATAGTAATGTGAATGGAAAGAACTAAAGTGACAGTTTGGAACTTAAAATATAACAAAAAAAATTTTAATTTAATGATAACTAAGCTATTCAAATATTATAAGTATTAGCTACAAAGAACTTATGAAAGAAGATACTATTTACTTTCAGAGAAATAGAAGTAGTATAATGTGTTTTATGTATGTGTGATAAAATGGTGTCATTCTTTGGGATGGGGAGGGAGGGAGGCAGCCAATTTAGAACTCAAAATGTAACAAAAAATAAAACAAATTTTTTAAAAGAACTGAAGCAAAATCATCAAAGCTGAATGAGGTGAAACTACAATGAGCAAATCGATCACAAAAAAATAAAGACATAAGAAAATGGTCTTCCCTCTACTTATTTTCAAAGTTAAGGGACTCTAGAATTCTGCATATAATATCACACTTAATATATTGGTTAATTTTGCTGAAGTGTTAGGTTTTTTCTTTGTTATAAAGGGTGGCTTTTTGGGAAGAAAAGAGGGATGCGTTGGGAAATGTAGGTGACGTGAAAACAAATAATATTAATTTTTAAAAATTCCTTTCCTGTGGGTGTTTGGCTTTAGGGCTTAGTACTTTTCTCTGGATTCCTTTGTGATCATGGACAGCACATGTAAGATCACATTCCTTTGTGATTTTCCCCTTGACTAGTGATCAGATAATAGACATATATTAAATGTTTCCCTTTTTTTTTGTTTCAAGGCCTGGTCCATCGAACCCACATGTCATCCTGTCGAGTGGACAAGCCCTCTGAGATAGTAGATGTTGGTGACAAAGTGTGGGTGAAGCTTATCGGCCGGGAGGTAAAATTCTGTGCCTTGTCTGCAAGTGGGCAGGAATATAAAGGAGTGGGAAGAATGATGACTTGATTCTCAGCTGAAGCTGACAGACTGGTTGGTCATCTTCTCAGAGTGGGTGATTTTGCTTTTGAGCTCTGCAACTATGATGTTGTCTCCTTTCCAGTCTCATCAAAACTGCTTCCATTTCCACACCAGAAGGATTGGGTGTACTGGATGTTCACTGACTCTTTAGGCTTGAAGGAATCTTAGGATGTTCTTTAGTCCATTTCCCCTTTATCCAGGCAAGACTCCAAAAGTTTTGTAAATCCATAGTGAATTCTGTTAGCTCAAAAAAAAAAAGTCACTAGTTTGTCCTGTCCTCAGGAAGTAAATAAATATTTGCTGCCACTCTCACAGCTTTTGTCATGGACCTGAGCATTATCAGGTCAGCCCACTTCACAGCTGACTCTGTCCTGGTTTGGATGATGTAAGTCAATAGTCAGATATTTATAGCGGTCCTTCTTTGAAAGGATACTTGCCCAGGGAGTTCAAGACAAGCTTATATTCTAGCCAAAGACCATACATAGACACAAAGAAATCGTTAGATCACAAGGCACTGGGATCAGAGTGGCCAATGTAGAATACAGACAATAAATCTAGTCGCCTTGAGCTAAGTTAGCACCAGTCAAGATCCTAGGATCTTTGATTTAGAGCTGAAAGAGGCCTTAGAAGACCCTGAAGGCCAACCCCTTCATTTTACAGATGATAAACTCAGGCCCAAAGAGGTTGCTGAAGGCTA
Source organism: Myrmecobius fasciatus (assembly GCA_023553655.1). Taxonomy (NCBI): domain Eukaryota; kingdom Metazoa; phylum Chordata; class Mammalia; order Dasyuromorphia; family Myrmecobiidae; genus Myrmecobius; species Myrmecobius fasciatus. The sequence continues at coordinate 7,598 of JAJPUD010000991.1, read as the reverse complement.
CCTAAGTAGGAATCAGCAGAGGCTGGGTTCAAATCCAGGCTCTCTGATTCCAGATCCACTGTAGTTATCATAGCATTGTTTAATGGACTTGACCAGATGCCATCCGATCCTTGGCAACCACAAGTCTTGACAATGATAGAAAAAAATTTCTTAGTTATCTACAGAAGAATATATAAGTGCTTGCTCTTTACTTAAGAAGCATGGAAAGAATACTGGCTTATGAGTCTGAGGACCTGGGTTTAAATCCTGACTCTAATGTTTACCCTCTGTGTCATAATTTTAGGCAGCTCAAAATGACAGGAAAAGATAATGATGAATGTTGGAGGGGATGTGGGAAAACTGAGACACTGATACATTGTTGGTGGAACTGTGAACGGATCCAGCCATTCTGGAGAGCAATTTAGAGCTATGCTCAAAAAGTTATCAAACTATGCATACCCTTTGATCCAGCAGTGTTTCTATTGGGCTTATATGCCAAAGAAATCATAAAAGAAGGAAAGGGCCCCACATGTGCAAGAATGTTTGTGGCAGCCCTTTTTGTAGTGGCTAAAACCTGGAAGCTGAATGGATGCCCATCAATTGGAGAGTGGCTGAATAAATTATGGTATATGAATGTCATGGAATATTATTGTTCTGTAAGAAACGACCAGCAGGACGATTTCAGAGAGGCCTGGAGAGACTTGCATGAGCTGATGCTACATGAAATGAGCAGAACCAGGAGATCATTATACACAGCAACAAGACTATATGATGATCAATTCTGATGGACATGGCTCTTTTCAACAATGAAATGTTTCAAACCAGTTCCAGTTGTTCACTGAAGAAAGCCATATACACCCAGAGAGAGGGATGTGAAATGTGGACAACAACATAACATTTTCATGATCTCTATCGATGTTTGCTTGCATTGGGTTTCCTTTCTCAGATATTTTTGTTCATGTAGATATGATTGTTCTTGCACAGCAAGATAAGTATGGAAATATGTATACATATATTCGACTTGTCAAGTATTTTAATATAATTAAAATGTAGTGGACTTCCTGCCATCTAGGGGAGGGGAGAAGAGGAGAGGGAACTAGGGGGAAAATTTATAACAGAAAGCTTTGTAAGGATCAGTGTTGAGGAACTACCCATGCATATGTTATGCAAATAAAAAGCTTTAATAAATAAATAAATAAGAAAAAATAATAATTTTAGGCAGCTCAGCCTCCCTGAACCTCAAATAATTTATAAAATGAGATTGGTCCAGTTGGTTTCTAGAGTCCCTTCCAGCTTTAGATCTCTGGTTATACTTTTTTTTTTTTTTTTTTTTGCTGAGGCAATTGGGTTTAAGTGACTTGCCCAGGGTCACACAGGTAGGGAATGTTAAATGTCTGAGACCAGATTTGAACTCAGGTCCTCCTGACTTCAGGGCTGGTGCTCTATCCACTGTGCCATCTAGCTGCCTCATATACTTTCTTTTTCTTAAAAATTTATTTTTAAATGTAAACTTAGTCATCAGCAAATACCTGAAGATGCCAAAGACAGGATAGAAGAAACCATACATTTCTATTCCATATAATTTTAAAATATGTCTATATATAGATATTTATTTACCAAAGTTAGTGTCCCCATCCATATTATTTTCTTTCTTCTGTACATTTGAAAAATGTTTTATTGCTAATTTTCTTTCATTTCTATCACTAGCTGCTAACCCACATCCCCACCAACAGAAAACTTCCCTTATATGTATAATGAAGCAAATGAAGTCAAGACACTGACCATATCTGAAAACACATATCTGATTCTCTTCCTACTTTCCAATTTTCTTCACCTCTCTTTCCCTGCAGGACCCTGCCTCTTTAAATAGGTTAGTCTCATCCTTGTTTCTGAACCTGCTGTGGTCATCTCAGTTCATGTACTTGCTCATGTTATCCTTCCTTTCTTGCATGCAAGACTTTATATTCCAAATTTTTCTCTGTCTCCCTACCCCCTTTCCCAAGACAGCAAGCAATGGAAAATAGGTTTAATATGTAGAATCTTTTTAAACATATTTCCATATATGTCATGTACAAGAGAAATCAGACCAAAAGGGGGGAAAAAACCAAGAGAAAGAAAAATAAAAACAACAACAACAATAAAAAAGTTGAAGATACTATTTTTCAATCCACATTCAGTCTCCATAGTTCTCTCTCTGGATGTGGATGGCATTTACCATCCCAAGTCTATTGAAGTTCATGCCTTCCTTTTTCCTCTCCATTCATCTAAGTTCTCCTCTACCTTCAAGACCTAGTTCAGCTCCCCAGTTCTCAGTAACAGCTTTATATGTCTGGTCTCCTCAACTAGAAGGTGGGTTCTTGGGAGGCAGAGGTTCTTGTGCTTCTTAATACATAGCTCCCCCAACCTCCACACTGATAGCAGTGCCCTTCCCCCACAATAGATACTCAGCAGATGCTTTTGATGCTGATGATTTAGGTGAATGTACTTTGCCAAGCAATTTGTAGGCTATCACCATCACTAGTAAATCTCTTGATGTGGTTGAGCCCTTTCTGATGACTGCTTTTGCTTCCTACAGATGAAAGATGACAAGGTTAAGCTATCCCTTTCCATGAAAGTTGTCAACCAAGGGACTGGAAAAGACCTTGACCCCAACAACATCATTACTGAGTAAGTTAAATAGTTTATTAGGTTAAAAAAATTGGCCTCCCACTCAAACTTTTTGATCTCTTTTCCTGTCTTTTGAATCAGCTTGTTGACCTATATTTGACTTTGTGATCTTGCTCTATGACACTATCCTATGGACACTAATCGTGTCTCTGACTATGACTTGGAGATCAGACCATCAGAAAGGGAATTGAGGTGTGCATATGCAGTGGGCACTCCTGACTTTAGAAGTAAAACAGATTTTTTTCATCCAGTTTGATAGCACTCATATATGCTATTATATAAGACCTTCTGTCTTTTGGACCCTGCCTTACATTTGCTTAGGTAGTTAAGTTATTAATGTTACTCCTAGATAATCCTCCTGGATCAGGGTCCTTAGCCATTTTTGTATCCTGAACTGCTTGGGCAGATTGTAATCTGTAGTCTGTAAATCCTTCTCAAAATAATTTTTTAAATACATGAAATATTGTGTGCAGAATTACACAGAAAACCAATTATATTGAAATAAAAATGTAATATTTTCCCCATCTAAAGTTATAACCACACTGAAATCTGTACATGGACCCTATACTTCAGGTTTCTTTACCAAAAAAACAAAACAAAACAAAAAGGATAACAGACATATAAAATAACATTGGTCAGCTTACATTAAGAATCCAGGAAGAGGAGACACAGAATACTTGCCCTCTCCCTGGTTTTACTCCCAGAGTAAAAATTAAAGTCCTCCAGACTCCGATTACAGTTTGTACTTTGCAATGAAGCCTTTCCTGGGTCTTCCTTGCAACTTGTTTGAAGATGCTGTGAAGCATCAGAGCTTTCTGGCCAGTTTTGGGGCAACATATTGATTCCACTGATTTGGGGTCAGAGGACGTGAATTCCAATCCCCAGTCTCTTACTTATTACCTGTGTCATCTGCCCTTGTCATGGGCAGGATTGCTCCAGTCACTTGCTCCTTTGCTGAGTGGTCCCACCAACTTCTTGCCTCAGGTGATCCATTTGGTTGTTCTAGTTACTGAGATAATACTTTGGCTAAATTGCTTTGTGTTTGGGGATTTTCATGTGCCTCCTGATGATTTTCCTACTTCTCCAGTTTTTGGTAATACTAGATATTGGCAGATTACATGCCAGTTAAATTAGAAACCCATTATAACTTAAGGCTCTGGGGACATGATTTATATGTAGGCTACTGGTTAACTGCATTCTCATCAATCACTTTCCCTTTCTAGAGCTGTATGTAGTTGAGGCAGCCTCATGAAGCAGTAAGATTTACCAGAGATACTCTTACAAGGGCAAAACAAAGAAGATAAAAGACCACCTTTATTTCCTAGCACAATGACAGAAACTGGGAAGGCCTTCCAGGGTTCAGGCAGGGGGCTTCTCTCTCACGAAGCCTTCTGTACACAGCCGAATTTCAGCAAGCACTTAGCTTATCTAAGATCCTCCACTGAGCAAGCAAGCATGAAGTCCCCACTCTTGAAGTTTTATGATCTCGAACTCTGAGAAAGACATATTGTGGTAAAGGAAAAAGTGATAAGAACAAGCATCTAGCTATGGTAATCAAGAAGGAGGAACTGTTAGTTAGGTTTTGAACTATTCAGGGATTTAAGCACATAAAACTACATTTCCAGTAGGAACATCTAAGGGACAGAAGCAGGAAATCAGTAAGATGTCCAATTTGAGAAGATGAATATTTGCTTGATTGAATTGAGTATTATGTGAGAGAAAGTATTTGACCTGTAATCTATCAGAATCCACAGTCTTGAATTTGGATATACTGAATACTTTTTGACCTGCGATTTGCAAATGATTCTAATTAAATTTGGCTAAGCAAGGGAAGATTTGTTTCATTCTTTGTATCTCTATCCCCATTGCCTTGCACGTAGTAAGTATGCATGAATATTTGTTTGTTGATTGATTAGTTGAAACAGAGGTCCAAGGAAATGTAAATGAATTTCCCAAATAGAGACCTGGGAATTATGCTGATCCCTAAGTTTGTATTCAGAGAATGAGCTAGGCTTTACCTTTTATTTTGAGAGAATTATTTCCTGTAGGTCCATGCCAGACATCTGACCTCATTCCTATATGTCCTAGAGCAGAGGATGGGAAGCTGAGGGGATTTGAAACAAAATGCTGAGCAGAGAGATTGAGTGCATGGTTAAATAAAAGGCCTTTCCTTACCAAAAAAAAAAAAAAAGAAAGAAAGAAAGAAAAAGAAAGAAAGAAGCCAAAATCAATAAAAAACTTTGTTCTCCATTCAAATGACACCCATGAAAACAAGTAGTTTTGTATCACAAATAATGGTTTTTAACTACATTTCATTAAGGTATATGCCTCCTGTGATAAGATGCACTGGGCCTGAGAATGCTGAGAGCTTTCAGTCACATAGAAATCACACTTAAGGGCATAAGTTGGATCAGGCCACTGGTGCCCATACTATTTTGTCTTGGGAGGTGATTGCAGAGGCTTTCCTGGTATGAAACTCATCGCCTACATCTCCCACAAAGCCTCCCTCTAGCCTGTTCCCTACCATCTGTTATTTTGGTCTATTTTGCTTGAAATGTGCTGGTCTCCTTAAGCCTGAACAAAATGGGTCATATTGTCTCTGTCTTCTCATCAAACCAGTAGCAAAGAGAGACTAGAATCTACAAAAGCTCTTTCAACTCGTTCTCTTGAGAGAACCACAGCAAATCTTGCTTCATTTCAGCCAAGAAGAAAGGCGGAAGAGGTCCTTCAAGGATTATACAGGGCAGAAGATTATCCTCGAGGCTGTCCTGAACACGACCTGCAAGAAATGTGGCTGCAAAGGTAGGGAAGGCTTATGTTCCACCTGAACTTCTCCACCCTTCTCTCCTTTCCCTCCATCCCTTTCTGTGTCTCTGTGTATCTTTTCTCTCCCTCTCCCTCTCTCTCTTTATTTCTCTCTCTCTCTCTCTTTTTTTCTCTGTCTCTCTCTCTCATGCTTGGAAGACTTCTTTAGGAGCCAAGAAAACATCTTTTTTTCTTCCCTTTTTTCTTAAACTCCTGAAATTCCAGATTCTGAACACAGTTTCTCACATCGAGAATGCCATTTTTCCATCTAATTCATTTTCTCAGGTTCCTTCTAGTTTACACACATATTTAAGAGCTGTTTTTTTAATACTGCCTTCCCTTTTTGGCTTTATTTTTTTTTTAACATTCATCTTTTAATTGTGAATTCCAATATTCTTCCTCCCTCCAGTTTCTCCCCCATTCACTAAATGGCAAGATTTCAGTACAGATGAAGTCATATGAAATATTTCCATATTAGCCATGTTACCAAAAAAAAAAATGGCAAGAAAAATAAAGTGAGAAAATTATACTTCAATCTACATTCAGATTTCATTAGTTCTCTCTTTGGAAGTAGAAACAGTTTTCATCATCAGTCCTTTGGAATTGTCATAGATTGAAATTGTCTTTTACAGTTGGTCATCATATGTTTTCATTCTGGTTACTTTACTTTGCATCAGTTCCTATAAGTCTTCCTTGTTTTTTTATTTTTTATTTTTTCTGAAAGCATCCTGCTCATTATTTCTTATAGCAAGCATAGTGGTATTTATTCCATCACAACCATGTACCACAACTTGTTCATCCATTCCCCATTTGATGGGCTTCCCCTCAATTTTGAATTTTTGACTATCAGGAAAGAGCTGCTATAAATATTTTTGTACAATTTGGTCCTTTTCATTTTCCTTTGATCCTTTTGGGATTCAACTAGTAGTGGTATTGATGAGTCAGAGGGTATGGACAGTTTTATAGCCCTTTGAAAATAATTCCAAATTTTTTCTTCAAGATGGTTGGACCAGTTCATCCTCTCCACCAAGAGTGCATTAGTGTCTCTGTTTCCTGGCCCCTCCAGCATTTGTCTCTCAGTTTCTTATCTTCAGAATTTAATTTGTCAATCCTTTTACTTCTACTTCAAACACTTATCCCTCTCAAGTAATTGTTATTGGAATTTTTTGGTTGTTTTTTTTTCTCCTCCCTTTGGCTTTTCTGGTGACTAATGGTAAATTTATGTCCCAGCTTGAATTTTCAGGTTCAAAAGTCCCTGCTTATACCATGTCAGTTCTAAGAAGGGAAAACTGATCTATGAGAGAGAAGATTCTTTGACCTCTTCAGAGGGAGTGTGAACATAGCTTAGGAAATTTCATGTTGCATTTTTATTCTAAATAATAATAACTGACATGGAGAATTGGGCTTGGAATGGAGAAGATCTGTAGGTTCAAACTCACCTATGCTATAAACTGGCTGTGTGACCCTGGCTGTCACTTAACTCTCAATGCTTCAGGTGGCCTCTAAGGCTTTATGGTACAGAGACAAAGTCTTCCTCCACATGGGGAGGGAACCCTTCACTGGCTGTTCCCTATAGTAATGACCTCACAGGTCTGGGGAAAACCTATATATGTTCACACTCACTCTAATTTAAATCTGTAACAGTCCTGGGAGGGATGTAGTAGATCAAGTATTGTTTCCCTGTTATTCAGAAGAGAAAATTCCTAGTCCTAGAGATTCACTGACTTCAGCAAATTCACAGTGAGCCAATGGCCAAGCTGGGATTTGAACTGGGTTCTCCAGCTCTGAGTCTAGTTCTCCTTTCTCTATAACAGGGACTCAACCTTCTTGACAGTCATGGGGCTCTTTGAAAATCTGAAAAAGTTTATGGGCCTCAGAAGAATGTTTCATTTTCTGTTTGTGTAGGTTTGAAGAATGTGGGGAATTCTAAAATTAAAGGAAAAGTTACATTTCAGTTAGAGGTTGGCAAATAAAAAAAATAATCTTTTTTCCATCCAACTTCATAGACGCCCTGAAATCTGTCCATGGACCCCTTCAGAATCTATTAAACCCTTGCATTAGACCATGACCATGCCTGTTTCAGTTGATGAGGCTGACTTCTTCTGAGTGGTTTCTTTGTGGCTTTGGGGATTGGCTAATGTAATTCC
>JAJPUD010000990.1:501635-518747 GCA_023553655.1 Myrmecobius fasciatus | reverse complement strand
GCTGAGTGAAACGAGCAGAACCAGGAGATCATCATACACAGCAACAACAGTATTACATGATGATCAATTCTGATGGACAAGCCTCTCTACAACAAAGAATTGTCTCAAACCAGTTCCAATTGTTCACTGAGGAAAACCATATACACCCAGAGAGAGGGAAATGAAATATGGACCACAACGTAACATTTTCATGATCTCTATTGACATTTGCTTGCATTGTGTTGCCTTTCTCTGATTCTTTTTTTTTTTCTTGTAGATAGGATTTTTCTTGCATAACTTCTCAAGCATTTCAACATTATTAACATGTAGTGGACTTCCTGCCATCTAGGGGAGGGGAGGGGACTGGGGGTAAAATTTGTAATGGAAAGCTTTGTAAAGATCATTGTTGGGGAACTACCCATACATATGTTATACAAATAAAAAGCTTTAATAAAAAAATAAAAAATAAATTAAGAAAAAGAACTTTGAAGTTTACAAAGGACTTTTTTTTTCAAGACCTTGTAAAGTAAAAAGGACTAGTTTCATTAGAGCCAGTTTATTTACTCATTAATGAATCTGTGATCCCTCTAAAGTGGATGCTCCATCTAATGGTGCAAACTCCAATTTATCTACCTTTTCTCATCCTATGAGACTCTTTTTTTTTTTTTGGTCCCATAAAACTTCTACAGGGAATCTACCCATCAAGCTGAGATGGATCATTCCTCTGGCTCATTTGACATTATGTAGGGGTAAGTATAACAAAATTCAGCAGTCAATTCATCTTTCCTAGTTCTCACCATATGACTGGCCTACCTCAATTTCTGACCCTACTATTTTGATTTCTTTATGTCACTTATTGGATTCCAGATATCTTTCTTGTCATTTACCCAGATCTCATTGTTCATAATACATGTGCCAATCATTCTTTTCTCTTTTGCCTTTTGAGGGAAGGAGAGAGAAGAAGAGAGGAAAGGGAAGAGAAGAGGATGATGGAGAAATATGTGTCCAGAGGTTTGGAGTCATTAAAAATGATATGTAATTTAGCAAATTCAACCTAACTTGATTTTTACTACTTATTCAGTTCTGAGTTCTGATCTGTGGCCATCTGTGTATTGTCCAAATTGATGGACTAGCTCTACTAAGTGGTCCATTCAACTACCAATAGTATTTCTGCAACTAGTTAGTTTTTCCTAGTCATATAAACTTCTGTATGTGGTTGTAAACCTCATTTAAGAAATTTTATAGTGTCCTGGGGTTTGATACAATCAGTAAAATGGAATCACAAATCTGAGCTTCTGGAGGTCTTCACTAGCTATAGCAACATCTTAATCATGAACTTTTAAAACATATTTTAACTGTATTTTAATATAACTGATTTCCCTTATAATCCTATATATTTTAATTTGTGCATTTAAAAACATTATTCTGAAAAGGGGTCTATAAGCTTCACCAGACTGACAAAGTGATGCATGACACATACAAAGATTAAGATACTGTCTTTATTAGGAGCCTACTTTGAATATTCTTTGTACCGGTAGCAAAAACTTTTAATAAGTATTTATCGCTTTTTATGCCATACTTTTAATAGTAATGATCTGGGTTTTTGCCTCTATCCATGAAACTTGTACAATTTTCAAATGTCAGTGGTGATCTTAACACATCTTGAATATTTTTAGGAGAGTACCAAATTCTATTTTATGATTAACAAAAAACATGGTGAGATTTAAAATTTTTTTCTACATTTCAGATTGTAAAAATGTAGTCTGCTATAAAAGATCATTTGAGGAAATCTGCCTGGCCCCTTTTCATACTTCCACCAAAAATGCCCTTAGGGTGTGTAGACCATTTTCACAAAAATACTACCAAGATGAGAAAGAGGCATATAATTTGGTATTTGTTGAATATTTTCTTAATTACTTTAGTTTGATAGTACTGTAAAAACACATGATTTTTTTCTTCTCATGCTTTCTCATGCTTTTTTCTCCCTTCTTGCAAATATCTTTTGAATCAATTCTTCGGTAAACTTAAGGAGCGCTAATCACCTCCAGCATAGCCCTCTTTGTACATGTGGCTTGGTCCATTTCTTTTCCCCATCTTTGTCTACTTCAATGTCATTTCAACTTCCTCACATAGCATTGTGAATGTAGTAGCTCTATAGTAATTGATAGAGGAAATAATTTGCTTTAGAAATTTTGACAGATATTTTCTGTTTTTTCTCTTTATTATCCTTCTAATTTCATCTTTAGACACTTGGGAATTCACTGGTTTGGCTGGATCTCATTCCAGGCTTTCCTATAATCCTTTTTCCTCTCCACCACATCTCACTGCTATTTTCCACCATCTTGTTCCATAATATCAGGTTTGTAAACAAATCAATTTTTAAATTGTTTTTGCTTTAGGCTGCCATATCTCTTCACCTGCAAGAAAAATCAAATATTTACTGCTGAGGTTAGTTTCTTGGCTATTTTGTCCTCCTTGTTAAGGCAACTGCTTTATTTGATGATATTTTCTTTTTAATAAAAACAAAATATTTATTTATTTTTAACATTCACTTTAAAACCTTTTTCTGAATTCAAAATTTTTTTCCTCCTTTTTACCTGACCTCTTCCCAATAAAAAGGCAAGCAATGTGATCTCAATTATATATGTAAAATCATATAAAACATTTCCATATTGGCCATGTTAAAACAAAAGGGTTTTTTTTGTTTGTTTGTTTGTTTGTTTGTTTGTTTTTTTTGCTTTTTTTGCTGAGGCAATTGGGGTTAAGTGACTTGCCTAGGGTCACACAGCTAGGAAGTGTCTGAGACCAGATTTGAACTCAGGTCCTCCTGACTTCAGGGCTGGTGCTCTAACCACTGCGCAATCTAGCTGCCCCAAAACAAAAGTTTTAAAAGTGAAAAAAAATGCTTCCATCTTCACTCAGATTTCATTAGTTCTCTTTATAGAAGTATATAGCATTTTTTCATCATAAATCTTTTAGAATTGTCCAGAGTAGTTAATTCTTTCATAAGCTGATCCTTGTTATATTATTTCTGGTTCTCACTTCACTTAGTATCAGATCATAGCAGTCTTTTCAGCTTTTTCTGAAATCATTTTGCTTGTTATTTCTTGTAGCACAATAGTATTCCACTACAATCATATACTACAATTCATTGATTATACTTCTATAGGAAATAGTGATAAATCAAATCTCTGTCAGTTTCTTTCTCCTTAATTTTGAGCATTATTATCTAACATTTTTCTCCACACTAATATTTACATTGAAGCAAGCAAATATTAAAGTTATTTTGATTCACAGTGTTACTGAGTTTTTTATTGAATTTCTCTTCCTCCTCATTCTCTGTAACAAAAGTGTATGAGGTGCTACCATTATCTTCATAATGGTTTTATTGATTGTGTCTGTCTGTCATAAGCACTGAAAAATGAAGTGAGCAAATATCCTGTTAAATATAATTTCTTGTTGACTTTTGAATGGTGAGAAAAATTCACTCTGCACATTCCCCAATTTGCCTCTCCCAGAAAAAAACTATAAGCAATTTTTCCCCTTATCTTTAACTTCTTTTTATTATCTAGTTTCATTTATAAGTGAAAATGCTAGTTTTGTTTAGATTGGTTTCCTTCTGAAGTATGTCAGTTTGTTGGCTGTGAGGAAGGATTTTAGATTTATGATATGAACGGGTAAATTAATGTTTTTTATAATAATATCTTTATTTTTCAAAATGCATGCAAAGATAGTTTTCAACATTCACCCTTACAAAATCTTGTCTTCCAAATCTTTCTCCCTCTCTCCCTTGCTCCTCCCCTCCCCTAGAGAGCAAATAATCCAATATAGTTTAAATATATACAATTCTTCTAAACACATTTACAATTTATTATGCTGTGCAAGAAAAATCAGATCAAAAGGGGAAAAATGAGAAAGAAACAAGCAAAGAAACAACAAAAAAAGATTAAAATGTTATGCTATGATTAATATTCTGTCTATGAAGACAGAATTTTCTCTCTGGTTGTGGATGGGTCTCTCCATCACATGTCTTTAATATTTCTATAGGACCTAAAACTTGTGTAATTCTCAACACTGTGTGCTCCCTTTCCCAGTTCTTTGCCATCGTCACTACAGAAACAGAATTCAATTTCAAAAGCCATCTTGTGTTTTTTGTTTCATGAGTTACCATAGGTTGCCATGGCTAAACCTTTCCAGTTATAAATTGCAAGTGTTCATCATCTAATGGCTGGCTACTGCTGATGACTTAACAGGACCATAACTCAGATAACTGACAAATGCTTTAGCTAGGATTTCTTTTCCAGCAAGAAACAACTTTCCAGAGTATGTGATCTGCTGGTATAGCTTTTAAGAGCCCAGGATAACCTCCACACCACTATGAACTGTAGAAAAGGACTTTGGTGAAAGAATCCTGCTTTTAAGGTAGGAATGTGAGGCAATGGCATAGTACAGTGGATAAAGCACTGGGCCTGGAGGTAACAAGACTTGAGTTTCAAACCCACCCCTGTATGTTTATTATGTGATCCTAGAAAAGTCACTTCACTTATATCTGCCTAGTAGCAGGAGGTACTAATAACATCTATCTCACAGGATCATTGTGAGCTCAAATTAGATAATAATTATAAAACACATAGCACAGTACCTGGCACATAATAAGTACTATAGAGATGTTAATTGTTATTGTTATTATTAGGCTCCCCTCTTTATGCTTTTATTTTGGTATTTAGATTTTTCTCATTTAGAGTTGATCAGTCAAATGGTGCATGAGAACTATACTTTAAGAGACTCCAGTGCATTGTTTGTCTTGTATGCTGCAAGAGTAAACAATTTTAAATGAAGGAATCTGAGATGAGTTTCAGAGCAAGCATGATTATGTTTAATTTTAGCCAGTTTAGTTCTTCTAATTGGTCAATTTAAAGAGGGGAATAGCAGTGAACTCCATTGGCAATATGACTGTATGACTTTGGGCAAAATCACTTATTATTTCTGGAACTTTATTGTTTCATCTAGATGTGAAATGATTTAACATTCCAGGAAGGAGGATGGACCAGATGAGTCCTGAGTGTCCTCCATTTTAAGAAAGTAGAGGTGCTATGAGATCAGCATTATAGTAAAGGAAATAGTAGGGTTTGTTGTTCAGTTTTCCTCCACTGATTTGACTAATTTGGAGACTGAATCTATTTGTTGTCTTGGAGCTGTAAAGATTGGCAAACCCTGGGAAAAGAATTATTTAAAAGATCCTCATGTAGTCACATTCTGTAGAGTTGAGATCAGCATCATTAATACTAATCTCATTCCACAATCTATCCGTTTTGTTTCAAAAACAATGTTTGTCATTGCAGCCTGAGAGTGATTGAAGCTGGATGGAAGAGAAGGAAGGAATGAAATATAATAGAAGTAATAATCAGCTCAGCCTTGCAGTGAGAGGCATAATGGGTGGACTTAATGAGGCAGTTTATTTGGAGAACAAGGAAGGACCATAGAGTACCTTTGGTTCCTTGATTCAAAAGATTCCAGAGTGCAGCAAAATCTGTGATCTGCTGGAGTGGCCATTAGTAAGCCCTATCTCTAACATGATCCATCCCTGTCAAGCTTCAATTTCTGATTCTTTTGACAGATAAATTTGACTTCTCATGGTACTCCTTCATCCCTAGGATTGTCTTTCTATCGCACCTTCCTTTCAGAGAATTATCAGTAATTGCTGGTCTTGTGAGTTCTTGGGAGCAAGCAAACTGACATCTGTTCCCTACCTAACTTAGAAAGGGACTCAAGTTCAGTGGAATACTGAGAGTGAGGTAGAGGTGGAGGTCAGGGAGTCAGAAAAATACATACAGTGTCAGATCCTTCTCTGTCACCAGAATCTGTTCTTGATGTAACTTTGAATTTTCTTGTAGGCTCCCTTGACCTTTCCACTCAATAGAAACATGAAAAATAATAGGGCAGTCAAAAAAGTGGATGTGATCTCAAGCTATATCAATAGAGATATAAAACATCCAAGTCCCTTTGTACTTTGTCTTGAGCAGAGCTCTTATGGACTATTGTGTTCAGCTCAGAGCACCACATTTTCAGAAAAAAACATTGATAGATTCTAGTAACCAACTCTAGGATGAAGAGTCACACTGTGATGCTATGGGATGAGTTGAAGAATGTTTAGCCCAGAAAAGACTTGAGATGGTAGTGGTTGTAGAAGGTAGAGTATATGATAAATATCTTCAAGTATTTGAAAGTAAATGATTTGGTCAGCTTAAGGTCAAAACTAGTTACTCTGGGTTGAAGTTATACAGAGGCAGATATTGACTTTATATAAGGAAAACATCCCAGTTATTAGAGCTATTCAAAAATAAAATAAAATTCAAAAAATAACAAAAGCAATTGTTGTTATTATTTTAGATAGCAGTTATATAACACCTATTATGTGCCAAACACTGCTGAGTAATATGTGTGTGTATACATATATACAGTTTGAGGATCAAAGGAGATTTTATATATACATATATGTGTATTATATTTCTATGTATACATATATGTAATACATATTTATCATGTGCATATATGCATGTATATATTTATATGTATGTGTCCATATATGCATATGCATGTTACATCTATATGTATTACATACATGCTATCTCATTTGATCCTTACTAAGATCCTTGATCTTAGATATTAGCATCCCCATTTTACAGATGAAGAAAATCCTTGTTTCCCCAGTTATTGGTTTGAGGGCTTGCTGACTCCTTTTCAGGGCTGCTCATCCACTTTTAGTGTCTACTTGGTTTTCAACATTCACTTGTGGCTCCAAAAATCCGTAGCACGCGTAGCATCCACACCATGGTAAACCATTTTGGCAGTGGGGCTAAACCTGGTTGAGGATGACTGACAAGCATCAAATCCTTGGGTCTATACCAAGCATGTGAAGATTTCCCCTAGAGAATTGGGTAGATGAGAACAATTCGTTCCAATGGTCAAGAAAGCAGGTGAATGCCAGTTCCAGTGATCTTGTGATGAAGAGGACTGTGGGAACTGAATGTGGATCATAACATAACATTCTCACTCTTTTTGATGTTCGCTTACATTTTGTTTTCTTACTCATTTTCTTTCCTTTTTGATCTGATTTTTCTTGTGCAACAAGAGAATTGCATAAATATATTTACACATATTGAATTTAACATCCATTTTTACATGTATAGCATATATTGGATTGCTTGCCATCTGGGGGTGGGGGGAGGGGAAAGGAGGAGAAAATCTGAAACACAAGGTTGTGCAAGGGTCAATGTTGAAAAATTATCTATGCATATGTTTTGAAAATAAAAAAGGCATCTGAAGCAGGTTCTGCAGAGTGCTTAGAGCTTGGTCAAACATAAAAAATGCCATGGCCATCCTCTGCATTTCAGGCCATCACCAGTCATTTTTACTTTTGTCTTGCTGTTAGATTTCTTTGATTCTAGAAGACAGAATGAGCCTGATGACTGCAATTCTACCTCACTTAAAATAAAATCCTTTAAAAGTCAAGACATTACCCCATGATGTCACTAGTCTCTTCAAAAATAAAGAGCAAATAACAACAGATGAGTTAACTGAAGCAAAGAGCAGTTAAGTGACTTGACCAATATCACATAAGCAACCAAGCAAGTATCTGAGGTCATATCTGAACTCAGGTTTTCCTGACTCCAGATCCATTCACTATGTCACCTAACTGCCCCTCCTTGTTCATCTCATTGACTCTAGTCTAGACAGCAACAAACCAAGAGGCATCTACTCAAATTTGAATGCCCAGTCTACCTTCTTCATCCACCAGTCCAAGACTTTGGGCTAATTAACCTTGCCAAGAAAGTATCTTTGTCCAATATAAAATTCTGTTTCAGTTTCAGAAAATCCCCTTCTATCATCAGATTGGGAAAGACAAGAGCTCCATCGAGAGCCAGAGATGCTGAACAAACAGTACCCCTAGTGGAGGGCAATGGAGTTTAGTGGGAACAGCAGTGAATCAGAACTCAGAAGCCAGGTGCTGACATTTCCTCCATGACCTTGAATGTTTCTCTTTTGATCTCCAGGACTTAGTATGCTCATCTGTAAAATAGAGATAAAACTAGTTATATTACCTACCTAAATGAAATAATACATCTAACATATATAAATAATATAGCTAACATTACTTTGGTAGACCAGTAAGACGTATTATGGGTCAAAGCAATGTCTGAGTTATGTATTTGTTTGGAATGGAAAGAAGACCAGATTGCTTTAGAAAGGTCTTCCCGGCTTAGAAAAAAAAATACAGCATTATTAAGACTTAAGAGTCAGCTTCAAGTGGCCATTTATCATAGCAAGGCTAAGATCAAAAGGAAAGGGGGTTGCTTCTAGAGGACAAACAGGACCACAGCAGCCTACAAGGAAGAGGATGTCTGGAGAGCTTGTTTTTCATAGAGGAAATGAAACCATGCTGTTCATCAAAAACCAAAACACATGGAGCAGTCCAGAAGCAGGTCTGGAAAATGTATCTCCCCTAGTTCTGTCTCACCAGAATGTCTGGAGCCTGCCAACTCTTATTTTTGGTACCTCAGTACCACAGGGAAGCCTTTTCTATTTAATCCCTATTGCCTCTCCTATGCCTCAAACAAACAGGGTTCTCTGTTTGTTTGTCATACTTGTCATACTCCAGCCCAATGTCCACTAGGGCTAGAAGTCCTACTAACCCTTGGGGAAGGAAAGGACCCTGAAACTCCCATCTTTGAGACAGGAAAAGGCTCCAGAGGCCTCTCTAACACTCCCTAATATTCCTGGGAGCCCACTGGAAGGTGAATGTCATGGAGGATGGGAGATTAGATAGACTAGTGACCCTCCCTTAGTTCCTTTCCTTTTTGAATGGGACCCTGAAGGGGCAGCAGGGAGAGGAAGAAACATTGGAGGGAGGGTCACAAAGTGGGAAATAATATCAGATGAGAAGATAGGAAACCTGTGTTCTAGTGCTTAGTCCTCCACATTTTTGTGTGACTTTGAATAAGCAACTTCCTCATCCTGAGCTATATTGTTCATTCATCTTCCAAAAGAATAAGTTGGACTAAAAAAATGACTCTATTATCCATGTTCACTCTCTGATCTTATGATGGACAGCTAGAGAGTCAAGTGAATAGAGTGCCACCTGAATTCAAATCCAACTTCAGATATGTACTGGCTGTGTGACTCTGGACAAGTCACTTTACCCCAATTTCCTTGAAAAAACAAATGAAAGGAAAAAAAAAGAATCCTGGGACATTGACAGGCTAAAAGACTTCCTAAGGTTACAACTACCCTGTGTTGGAGGTAGGACTTGAAAAGATAGGCCTTTTATCCACTATGCTATGAGGCTTCTCAAGAATTAATACAGGTGTCACCTTTATTTTACAGATCAGGAAATTGAGACTAAGACAGATGATGAGATCTCACTTGTATCATGTATCAGGGCCAAGAAAAAAAATGCTCTTTTACAAACATTGGCCATGATCTCTATGGCTACTTCCAAAGTTAATGTTCTAGGATTCCAAGGACATACATCTGTTTTTCTATGTATTTATTTATATGTATATTCCACATTAGTATTTAGTTATGTGTATGTGGATTTATGTACAAATAAATGACCATGTGAAGTGGGGTGAGTTTAGTTCCAGGATACTGAAATTTAGAGGACATTTCATAGAAATAGCTGAGCTTCATATCTAGTTAGCAAAAATAATGACAGGAGAGGGAGAGTGGGAGAGAATTTAGAACTCAAAATTATAAAAAACAAAAACAAAAAAACAAGATAAAAAATGTTTTTACACTTTATTGGGGGGAGATAAACTTTTTTAAAAGAATAATTATTTAAAATAGGAAACCACAGAAGCTGTACCCCAAATTACCCCAACCCCTCATGGCAACCCTCCCAGATACATTTTGGTACATATGCCCCCTCTTGCCCCAGATATAAAAATTACAACTTTCTGTGTGTGTACAATACACATACATACATATATATACATATATACACATATACATATAATATTTACATATATATAATATTTGTGGTTTTCTGTTTTATGTGTGTGTGGATAAATGAATGTAATTGAGTCTGTAGGCATTCATGTGAATGTGTTTTAGATTTGTTAATGTGTGTGGGCAAGTGTGTATGTGCTTGTCTACGTGTACACATGGCTGTGTGGGTGTGTTCACACCTCCCTTCCTCATTGGGTTGCCAGTAAGAAAACTGGGACCTTTTACGAAATCAAACAACTTTCCCAAACCAGGGCAGAAATCAGTTCTCTGGCTTCTCAGCCCGCCCACTCTGTTTCCTGCACCCACAGCCCTGAAGCAGCTCCTGGCCTTTGGCCAGGAGAGAGAAAACAAAAATCAGGTCACCAGATGCATTTCATTTGGTCCTTCCCCTCCCTTTGTCCCACCGCTATCCCAGTGCCAAAAATTCAGAACATATTTGCAGTAAGCACCTGGCGCCCCGCCCAGCTCCAGCTGAGCCCTTACCACCCAGAGACTCTCCTCCTGATGGCCCCAGCAGGCACCTGGTATCTCCCCCATTATGCCTACCGATTTCTACCAGCAAAGGACTCTGGCAGGAGCTCATTTGCTACCCCAGAGCCTAGAATGAAGTATAGGAGGTTCAATCAAAAGAACATCATAACTTGAAGTCAGAAGAACTGGGTGCAAGTTGTGGCTCGGCAACTTTAGGAACTGTATGACCTTGAGCTAGTTGTTTTAGCTCTCTGAGCCTAAACTTTCCTTGCTATAAATCGAGGGGATTGGGCTAAATGATGAAATCCTCTGACCTGCCTCAGAGGCAGGGCAGCCTTGTGTATAATGTACTGAGCTTGAAGTCAGGAAAAGCTAGGTTTACCTCCTGCCCTCATCACTTAGTGCTGGGCAGATTGTTTAAGCTCTCTGGATCTCTTGTGTAAAGTGAAAGAGTTGATCTTGCTCTCCTCCAGATTTCTTCCTACTCCAGAGCTGTGATCTGATGTCTCTTTCAACTTGGATATTTGCTTTCAAGTTTGACATATATTTTATGCATGTTTTTTTTCTTTTTGTAAATATTTTATTTTCCCCCAGTTGCATGTAAAAGCAATTTTTAACATTCATTTTTTTAAAGTTTTGAGTTCCAAATTTTCTCTCTCTCCTCCCTGAGACAGTAAGCAATTTGATATAGATTATACATGTTCAATCATTAACGCATATTTTTTTTACTCTGGTTTCTGAAGGGTGACACAAGTCAGCTATGGAGATTTATGAAATACTAGGATAATTATTACATCTCCACTTCACTCAGCATCATCACAATTTCTCTGGTTGTCTGAAGACACTTTGAACTGCTCAGCTGGAGCAGGGTGTGATCGGTGGTCCTGGTCACACTGTAGACAGCCCTGACTCCAGGTTCCTGCACTGCAGCACGGAATGAGTGTCTGGATCCACAGGAATGGATTGGCATATGGAATTCTCATTGAAGATTGTTTATTCTTTAATTTGCATGGCAGGTTATCCTGGTCCCAGAATTACCAGCTTTGGCTGGCCCACCCACCCCTGACAGGGACTTTCAGGAACACGCTCCCCAGCCAGTCTGGCCAAAGGCCTGGTCCCAGCCCTCAGTTCCATCACCTTCCCCCTTCTCCCCCTCCCTTCAGCCACGTGGATGTGACTTATTCAGGCTCTCAGGGAAGCCCCTGCCAGGAGGAACTGGCTTCCTGGAAAAATAGTTGGCATGAGTTGCTTGGAACTGAAAAACATTCCAAAGGTTCAATTGGGATTCCTATGGGTTTTGAAGGGGGCTTATCTCTTGCCCCATACCTTCATCTCCCTAGTTTACCAGGTCATCTACCACCTAAGTCAGATTGAGGGGGCTCCAAATCATGGGAGCCCACATTGAACTTACCCTTATAGTATAGTATAATATAGTAACCTTTGAGTCACAGGACCTAAATTAAAATCTTGATACTTTCACTCACTATCCCTGAACAACTCTGAATAAGGCATTTCATCAGTTTTCATCAATGATAACATGAGGAAGTTGGATAAGATCAAGTATTTTTAACCATTTTTATATCTTGGGCTTCTTTGCCTATCTGGTAACATCTATGGATCCCTTTTCAGAAAAAAAAATTAATTTCATAAAATCTATAGAATCACAAAATAAACCTAATATATTGAAATCCAATTGCTTTAAAAAAAAAGTTATGGACCCCACATTAAGAATTCTTGGAAATGATTTTGAAAGTTTCTCTCTGCTCCACAATGAGGATCCTAAAACTTACTAAATGTCCCCTTACTATAACATGCGTTCCTTGAAAACTGGCTTGTGCTACTATTCTCTACTGTTGCTATCTTGGTCTTGACACATAGCATATAAATCCATCTCTCTGTTATTGTTTCTTTTAATTGCTACACAAAACTCTTATTGTTATTTACATACAGCACAGCACTCTCCTTATGGGGAGAAACTGGTTATTCAATGTTCCTTACCTGCAGGATGAGCTGAGTTGGCCAGAGTTTGCAAAAAGAGGTACTGGTCCTTGAGAAACAAGATAGATGGTTCCAGATTCTCTTCAGATCCCTGAAAGGAGAAAAAAAAAACCCTCTGGGAAGAAGTTGCCATGATTGACTTAGTCCCAGGGTCATGTGATAGATTCTGAATTTTAGTTCTGAATACATGATCTTATGATGCAAGCTTCTTGGGGACACAGTTCTTCATAGCACCTATTATTAGTGCTGATCACATAGGAGATGCTCAAGGAATATTTGTAGCATTGGAAGGAATGGAACACTGATTTGGGAGTCAGATGACCTTTGTTCTTGTCACAGATCCAGTCCTGTGCAAAGGATGCAGATCAGCTGATTTTTAAGATCCTTTTCAACTTCTGGAGGAGATGATAATTTTATTTAAGCAGACGAAGTCTTCCTTGGGTCATCTGTGGTAACATGAGCATATAGAGTGATTAGTTGTGACAGTGTAATCGAGGAGGGAAGATGCTGTCACTATCTTCAGATCTTATTTCTTTGCTTTTCAGAGTCTCCCCCATGACTTCCAGTTTCAGACCCTACTAATACTGGCCATTCAAAAGGGCTTAAGAAAACACCTATCCACTTGTCCAGTTCTAACCTTCTCTTCTCTCTTGCATTGACCAGGAGACCTACAATCCCTGAAGTCAGTGAAACTTATATCTTCCTCAAACGCCAAGTTGACAAAGAAAGGATACTTCCTAAGGACAGGGAATTGTTAGCACCTGCAGAAGTTCTTCCAGGGATATTTTTGGTCCAGGGAGGGTTAAAGCAATGGGTTTGGAGCCCAGGGTAGATGGGGTGGAGCATAAAGAGTGAGCGCCAGAACTGGCAGGCTTTCTGGCCTTGGGAGGTGGGGGTGAGGAGATCTCACCTCATAACGTCCAGCTCCTGAGGCTCCGCTGGAACCAGCACATCCAGCTTGTCCTTGGGTGTGGAGGTATGGAATGTCAGAGAGCCAAAGCAGAAAGCATAGCCCTCCCAGCCCCCTGAGGCTTTCTAGGCCTGTTTCTTCTCAGTGCTTCTCCTGCTACTCGGCCTTTGTATCTGAGTAGTGTGAGATAGTGTTAGAGTGAATAGGATGATGTATCTGGAGACCAGAACTTGTCTCAAATACTTGTCATGTGATCCTAGTCCCTTAATCTCTTAGTGCCCTAGCTTCCTTATTTGTAAAATGAAGTACTTGGACTCCATAGCTTCTGAAGTCCCTTCCAATTTTAAATCTATAATCATTACCTTGATTGGAGCTTCTAAACTGGTAGAAATGGCATAGGGGAAAGGGAAGAAATGGAGATTTAGAGATATGTTTGAAAAATAAAAGCCTAAACTGAGGACTTGGCCTATCCAATAATGGGCTAGATGTCATATAAGACTTATCCCTAGAGCACCAGCCCTGAAGTCAGGAGTACCTGAGTTCAAATCTGGCCTCAGATACTTAACATTTCCTAGCTGTGTGACCCTGGGCAAGTCATTTAACCCCAATTGCCTCAGGGGAAAAAAAGACTTACCCCCCATCCACCCAGAAAAAAAAAAATATATATATATATATATAAAATTTCTCTTTTCTCCAAGAATGTACCTTATAACTTCCCTTGGTAATGTCCCTCCTTGTCTGATCTGTTCTACATTTTTAGTTATGACTTCTAGTCCTGCTCTCAGGATAAGGAAGGAAATAGGGATTTATTTAAGTGCCTACTATGTGCTAGGCACTATACTAAGCACTCTTTCTTTTTTGATAATAGCTTTTTATTTTTCCAAATACATGCAAAGATGGTTTTCAACATTAACCTTTGCAAAATCTTATGTTCCAAATTTTTCCCTCCTTTCTTTCCTCCCCCTTCTCATAAACAGTGAACAATTCAATACAAATTAAGCATGTGAAATTCTTCTATTTATATTTTCATTTTCATATTCATCATGCTGCTCAAGAAAATCATATCAAAGGGGAAAAAACATGAGAAAAAAAAGCAAGCAAACAAACAACAGTAACAACAAAAAAGTAAAAATACTATGCTTCAATGTATATTTAGTCTCCATAATTCTCTCTGGATGCAGATGGCATTTTCCAATCCCAAGTCTATTGGAATTGCCTTGAATCACCTTGTTGTTGAAAAGAGCCAAATCCATCACAGTTGATTATCATATAATGTTATTGTTGCTCCATATACTAAGCATTCTTACAAATATCTTATTTGGCCTTCTTAACAATCCTGTGAAATAGATTAACAGTTGAGGAAACTGAGACAGATAGAGGTAAAGTGACTTGCCAGGGCACACATAGCTAGTAAATATCTAAAGCCTGATTTGAACTCAGGTCTCCCTGACTCCAGGCCCAGCACTTTATCTACTTTACATCCTTCTGCCTCTAGTGGACACAGAGATAGCTTACACAGTGAAGTAAATGTTTAAACAGACTTCTATTTTGAATCTGGAAAGGGAAAGAGCTACCTGCTGTGATAATGAGCTAAGGATTCAGATGAGAGTAGAGAGTCAAGAAAGAATCAGGATGAAAAGAGGGAGAAGAGGAAGAGAAAAGTGGAGGAGAAAAGGAAAAGGAATAGAAGAGTGAAGAAGGAAGGAAAAGAAGAAAGCAGAGGGAAAAAAAGGAAAATGAAAGATAAGGGAGGAAAAGGAAAGGAAAGGAATTATAGAAAGAATGTTTCCAATGCTATTCTATAGAAAAATCATTGGATGCTCTTGTTGTAGAGGAGAATCACTAGTTCTCCCCTTTTCTGGTCTTTCCTTATAGACAGGAAAGTATCTTCTCAGAATTTTCTCTTCCCTAAAAGTAAAGAAGGTCAGAGGAGCAGAAAAGGATGTAGCCAGAGCTGCTCTGTCCTCTTCCTCAATTATTCTGGCCCATTTATTCTTTTTGAAATTGTTAACCCTTCAAATGAAGGCTTTCCTGGTCCTCTGTCCTCAATACGGAATTGCTTTCTGGAAAAAGGAGCAAGAACAAATATGTAAGGGAAAGGGGAAAAAAGTCTTTCAGTGGTTTGGAAATTCAGTTGGCCGCCCTTTCACTGAACAAAACCTCCTTCAGTCCCTGGCCCCACAGCCCCACGTGGTTCGCCAACAGTAACACTGAGCTGGGAGGAGCCATGTTGGTTTTTTCAGAGAAATTGCCAGACTGGAGTGGGGAGAAAGAGGGAAAGAAAAAAGGATCAAGAAACTCTAGTAGTGCTTAAAGGAAGGTTAAAATCCAAACTATCTCTTCTCCATCTCCATAAAGTTATGTCAGTCAACTCCTAACTGCAGAGCCCTGCCCAGGGTGCTAAGGTATAATTCAGAGGAAGGAAATTCAGTTTCTAGCTTCAGAGAACTCCTAATCTGATAGAGAAGAAGTCACTCCCCTCTAAAAGTTCTAATGGGAATGGGGAGATGGAGTGAACAATTTGCGCTCTCAGGAAGCTTCCAGTCAAGTTTCTTGCCTACTGGGAACTTCCCTTGCTGTTAGTCCTTCATTTTCAAAGGGAACCAATGATATCATGTCATGTCCTGTCTTGACTTTTACTTGTGATGGGGAAGATAGTCATCATTATCAGGACTTTTACCTTCCAGCAGCTCCCAGACCAAGGAGAAAGTAGTCAGAAAGGGAAATAGGCAATGGGAGGAATTATCTAGATATTTCAAGACCCCATTCTAGACCCTGAAGGACCTGTGTAGGTCAAGCATCTTTCTTATATCTGGACTCTGCCCATAGGTGATTTAGAGCAGCGCAAATTCTACCCAACGTGCTAGAGAACTCTGTGCTAGGAGAATGAACCATTGGTTGAGGCTTTTGGAGAGTTATGACTTCTGTAGGACTTTTAGGGTTGGTATGATCATTTGAGGCTTCCATCCTCCGCCATCCTGTGACTGGCTTCCTTGTTGTTCCTCATACATGATATTCCACTTCTTGACTCTGGGCATCTTTTATATGTCCTCACTTCTGTGTCTTGGTCTCTCTGGCTTTCTTCAAGTCTCACTTAAAGTCCCTCTTTCTGGAAAAAAAAAAAAAAAAGCTTTTCCAGTTCTTGAATGTTAATTCAAGCCTTCCTTCTGAGATGATTGCCAGTTTATCCTGCACATGAATTTATTTTATTGTTTTCTTCTCCCATTTGATTGTAAACTTCTTGTGGGAAGGAAATGTTTCTTGCCTTTCTTTATATTCTCAGTACTTCATGTAATATGGAGCAGTTTTGCATTGTTGTTGTCCTCCCTACCCATCTCCAGCAGATATTCCAGATAATCATGGGATTTAAAGTCAGAGATTATCTTCTATAAGGCTTTCTTTTTACAGAAGATGAAACTGAATCCCTGAAAAATGAAGGGACTTTCCCAGTCATAGTTGTAAATGGCAGAGCTGGAATCTGAACCTCGGACAGATAGATAATGCAGTGGATAGCACCAAGTCAGGAAGACCCATTATTCTGAATACAAATTCAGCCTTAGATACTTACTGTGTGACCTTGGTCAAATCACTTAATCCAATTTGCCTTAGTTTCCTCACCTGTAAAATGCGTTGGAGAAGGAATGGCAAACCACTCTAGTATATTTGCCAAGATATCCCCAAATGAGGTCATGAAGAATTGGACACAAATGAAAAACAACTCAACAACAAACTTCTGATCCTAGATT
>JAJPUD010000990.1:488063-501625 GCA_023553655.1 Myrmecobius fasciatus | reverse complement strand
GAGAGGAGCATGTAGTAGATCAGTTTCTTTAGAGTAGAGAGTATGTGAAGGGAAGTAATATGAAATAAATGAGTAAAAGTAGATAGGAATCATACTATGGAAGGTTTTTAATACCAGGTTGTGAATTTTTTATTTTCCTCTAGAGCCCAACTTCTTAAACTGTGGTTCACAACCCCATATGGGATCTTGTTGATCCCATCTTGAATGTGATGGGTCACAAAATTATGATTTATTATCAGAAAAGATTTGATTTGCATACCTATTTTATATAGCTATATACCCAGGGTCACATAAAAATTTCTCAGGCAAAAATGGATCACGAAAAATCTTAAGGAGTCCTGCTCTAGAGGAAAGGGGGAGCCAATGAAAACTTTTGAGTAGTGGAGAGTTTGGTTTGATATGTATTTTAAGAATATTATTTCCATGTTTTACATGACTTCACAAGTATGATGATGATCATATTGCTTGCCTTTTCAATTACATGGGGGAAGGGCTGGAAGGATGCAGAGAATTTGTAACTGAAAATAATTTTTTAAAAAATCATCATTTCCTAAACTAGAAACTGTGTGGAAGATGAATTGAAGAGATTGGAGACAAGAAAACCAAATAATTAGCTATTAGTAGAGCCATGTTTGAGGATTATGAAGAACAATTCTCATTTCTCTAGTTCTCAAAGATTTGCAAAGCACTTTCCCTACACAATAACTGGGTCTCTTCTGCAGAAGGATTTAGAAAAGGAGAAATGGGTGAGGACTTAGAGCTAGGATTAAGGGTAGACAAGTTAGACAGGCACTTGGGGTATTACACTTGAGAAGGGAGGAGCAATAATAATTGATATTTATATAATGCTTTATAAGTGAAAAATACTTTATAATACATGAATTTGCACATATATAAATTACATACAATTTTATAATGCAATGAAATCTTCTAGATGAATGATATATGTTACTTCATTTGGGTTTCACAAGAGTCCTGAGAGGTAGACATATATTATTATCTCCAATGTGATGAAACAGACTCTAAGAGGTTAAATAATTTCCATAGATAATAAGTGCCAGAGAAGGACTGAATTTAGGCCTTCAGATCCAGCATTCTACCCAGGCAATATCCTATGCTGCCGCTCAAGAGTGCGGGAGGATTGCTTTTTAATATTTTTTTTCATAAATGCATATCTTTAGTGCCAGAAAATTCCCTGCTTTTATGGCCCTGAGGTATTTATTTTGGGATAATTCCCAGCTGTCAAGGCATTTTACAGTCCACAGTAGAGGAGAAGTTCAAGGATACAACAAAATATACCTTAAAAATCATATATGGTAAGTATAAAGGGAAGGGGGAAAGAAGTATTTATTTATATAGTACCTACTCTGTGCCAGGCACTGTGCTAAGTGCTTTACAAATATCTGATCTGAGACACACAAAAACCATAAGAGGTAGATATTTTTCTTATCTTCATTTTACACTTGAGGAAACTGAGGGAATCAGTGTTAATCAACTTGACAAAGTCACACAGTCAGTATCTGAGGTCAGGCCTTCTTGAAACTAGGCCCAGCACTCTATCTATTGTGCCCCGCAACTGCTAAGTACCATGCAGCTTCAGAGAAAGGAAAACTCTGTTTTAATTAGGGTATCAAGGAAGGTTTCATGGAGGGGCCTGGTATTTCAAGCAGGATTAAAGAATAGGTAGTATTTCAACAGGCAAGCATTAAATAAAGGAAGCATTAAATGGTAGAACAATGGGTAGTAAAGCTTGCCTAGAATATAGAACATGTGAAGGGGAATAATATCAAAATTCTAAAGTAATTACAAATTACTAAATTATAAAATAATCACAAAATTTGGAGCCTAATTGTGAAAGGCTTTTTAATTAGTGTCCCTGACTTCAATATCTTCCCCTCTCTAAATCATTCACACAACAGACAATCATCCTAATACATGGTTCTAACCATGTCATTCCCGGCTCAATAGCCAACTCCTAATTATCTAGAGCAAAGCTTCTTAAAATGTGGGTCATGACCCCAGATAGTGTCTCCCAACTGAATGTGGGGTCAGGGAATTATGATTTATTATCAGTAAATGCTTGATTTGTATACTTATTTTACATACCAGGGGCTACATAAATATTTCTTGGGCAAAAGGGAATCACAAGAAGAAAAAAGTTTAAGAAGCCCTATAGCTCTATAATAAGTTCTATAGGATCAAATACAAAGTAGTTAAATGAAGCATTTGAAGCTCTCTGCAATCAAGTTCTAACCTACCTTTTTCTCTTCTTTTAAAAAATTAAATTTTATTTTTTCATGAAACAAAAATCTGATTTCTCTTTCTTTTACTCCTTCCTCTTCCCCAGTTCTTTAGAAAGAAAGGAAAGCAATATAGTCAGGATAGCTAGGGAGCATAGTAGATGGTGCATTGGTTCTAGAGCCAGGAAGATCTGAGTTAAAAATCTGGCCCCAAATACTTACTAGCTGTATGATTCTGAACAAGTCACTTAACCCTGATTGCCTCTAATAAAAATATATTTTAAAAATATATGGGCATAGTCTCCAATTGATAAATGGTCAAAGAATATGAAGAGACAATTTTCAGATGAAGAAATTGAAACTATTTCTAGTCATATGAAAAGGTGCTCTAAATCACTACTAATCAGAGAAATGCAAATTAAGACAACTCTGAGATACCAAATTGGCTGATGTCAAATTGGCTAAGATGACAGGAAAAGATAATGACAAATGTTGGAGGGAATGTGGGAAAACTGGGACACTGATGCATTGTTGGTGGAACTATGAATGGATCCAACCATTCTGGAGAGCAATTTGTAATTATGCTCAAAAAGTTATCAAACTGTGCATACCCTTTGACCCAGCAATGTTTCTACTGGGCCTATATCCCAAAGAGATCATAAAGGAGGGAAGGGGACCCACATGTGCAAAAATGTGGCAGCCCTTTTTTGTAGTGGCAAGAAACTGGAAACTGAATGGATGCTCATCAATTGGAGAATGGCTGAATAAATTATGGTATATGAATGTTATGAAATATTATTGTTCTGTAAGAAACGACCAACAAGATGATTTCAGAAAGGTCTGGAGAGACTATCTTTCAGAAGTGGGAAGCAATGGTTGGTTGTTGCATTGATCAGAATTACATTTTTTGAAAATTGTCTTTTCAATATTGTTTTTGCAAAAATTATTCACTTCACTCAGTGTCAGTTCATTCATGTCTTCCCAGATTTCCCTGAAATCATCTCTTCATTATTTCTTATAGCACAATAGTATTTCACCACATTCATATATACCATAACTTGTTAAGCCATTCTTCAACTAATGAGCATCTCCTCAGTTTTTAATTCTTTGCCACTACAAAAAGTGTGGCTATAAAGATTTTTTGTATGATAGCAGTCCTTTTCCTCTTTCTTTCATTTCTTTAGGGCACAGATCTATTCAATGATAGAACCGGGTCAAAGGGTATGCAGTTTAATAGTTTGAGGAGTATAGTTTCAAATTGTTTTCCAGAATGGCTGGACCAGTTTACAAATCTACCAATAGTATATGAATGTACACAGACCTTTCAATATTTGTCACTTTCCTTTTTGCCAATCTGTTAGGTGTTGGGCAAAATCTCATTGTTTTAATTTACATTTTTCTAATTATTACTGACAAAACTTTTTTTCCCTCAATGACTTAACAGATTTGACTTCTTCCTCTGAAAACTTCCTGCTCATATCATTTGACTACTTATCAAATAACAAATAATTATCATTATTATTACTTCCCTTCCCCTCAAAGATTATATGTTCCAGATGAACTATATGTTCCCAAAACCCATTGTGCCATCTCCTTCTTCCTTGTACATTCACACAGATTGTTTCCCATGCCTACAATGCACTAACTCCTCTTCCTTACCTCTCAAAATCTGTTTTTCCTTTATGAGGTAACTCAGGCGCTGCTGCTTCTTTGTAAGTTCCCAGTGTTTTCTACTTCCTCAAAGTTTTCTAGGTGACCTCTCTTTTGCTCCTAGTAGCTTGCTTTATATAATATTTATTTGTGCACATATTGTATTTTCCCTTCCCCACCAACAGACTTCCAAAAGTTTCCAAAGAATAGGTAGGATATCATCTTTTATTTTTGCATAATAGCTGCCTCATATATAGTAGATGTTTAATAAATATTTGTCTCATTTCCCAACTGATAAATGGTCAAAGGATATGAACAATTTTCAGATGATGAAATTAAAACCTTCTGTAGTTATATGAAAAGGTGTTCCAAATCACTATTGATTAGAGAAATGAAAACTAAGACAACTTTTAGGTATCACTTCACCCCTCTCAGATTGCCTAAGATTACAGGAAAGGGTAATGATAAATGTTGGAGGGGATGCAAGAAAACTGGGACACTAATACATTGCTGGTGGAGTCAAAAAATGATCCAACCATTCTGGAGAGCATTTTGGAACTATGCAAAGGGCTATAGAATTGTGCATGCCTTTTGATCCAGCAGTGCCATTCCTGGGTCTGTATCCCAAGGAAATCATAAAGGAGGGAAAAGGATCCACATGTACAAAAATGTTTGTAGCAGGTCTTTTTGGGGTAGCAAAAAATTGGAAAAGGAGTGGATACCCATCAATCGAGGAATGGCTGAACAAGCTATGGTACAAGAAGGTAATGGAATATTATTGTTCTATTTTTTAAAATGATGAACAAGCTGATTATAGAAAGACCTGGAAAAAATTACATGAACTGATGCTGAATGAAACAAGCAGAATCAGGAATACATTGTATACAATAACAGCAAGAATGCATGATGATCAACTATGAAAGGCTTGGTTTTTCTCATTAGTTCAGTGATCCAAAGGAAGCCCAATAGACTTTGGACAGAAAATGCCATCTGCAACCAAAGTCATGTTCACTTCTTTTTTCTTTTTTTTTTCCTTCTCTCCCATGATTTTTCCTGTTTGCTCTGATTTTTCTCTCCCAACATAATTCATAAAACAATGTATATTAAAAATAAATAAACCAAGATTTCCAGGGCAAATATATATATATATATATACAAATATATATATATATATATATATATATATGTCAAATTGACTGATAGCCTAAGGAGTTTGGACTTTAGTTGATAGGCAATAGGGGAGCCACTGAAAGTTTTGGAGCAGATCAGTCTCCAAGTTCAGAGAGCTTGCTATGAGGTCTTGAAATAAGTGTGAGCCATTTAGGATATAGAGGAAGAGATCAGTCACAATGGTAAAATTCCTTTCTCTTCCAAGGTCCTTCTAATCAAAAAGAATACTGGAACCCTAACATCAGGGTTTAAGATCGATCATTTTCCTTTAGTGGTTATGTGATCATGAGTAAATCACTTAATTTTTCTAAATCTAGGTTTTCTCCTATAATGAATGTATTTGATAGAAATTGCCAGGCCTGCCTCATAGGGTTATTGTGAAGAAAGCAACTTTAGGCTACATAAATGTGTGCTATAATTAAGTGCTTGCACTTTCCCCTTTCTCTGTTTACCCTACCTGGAGAACAGTACTGTTTTCACCTAGTTAGGGGTCATGGCCTTGCTCAGAATGTGGGCCTGAAGAGCTAACTTGGGGAAAGTTTTCCTAGCTTTGCTGAATTTCCTTTTGAACTAGGGGGAAAATGATTCTGAAAATACAACCTCCAGGTGAGTAAATATGGCAGCTGTGATGCTCCTCCAGCTGAAAAAAGAAACTTCTGAGTCTGGTTTGTATAAAGAGAAAGCTTATAAATTCCTCCTCTGTTCCTTCCTTCTAGCCCTCCTTTCACTCTCATCCCCTTGGCAACAGGACAGTCTAGGCTTGCAAACCCCATCCTCTCTTCTGTTCCCCAGGGATGTCAGCAGCACCTGGCTTTGCCTTGGCCCTGTTAGAGCCTAAACTTGCTACTTTCTGAACATCTGTGTCTAGTGGCCCTGGGTACTCATAAAATCATGGAATTTTCCAGGAAAGAGACCCTGAAGCTAATCTAGCCCACCCCCATCTCACCCACTGCCACTTCTGTTTACTTTTTTTTACTAAGGATGAACCTTAGACTGAAAGAAATGAGGAGATTTGACCAGTGCCACCTATAGAATCATTGTCCAAGCTGGGACTAGGATGACTGACTCCTAAAAGAGTGTTCCTACTTTTTTTCCTCATGGTGAAGGGCCATTTGGAGCTCCAGTATTCTTTTAGGAACCTAGATTCTAGAGCTTCTTTCTTTTCCTACATCCCACCATCCCCTAGCTTTGTTCAAAGCAGCAATGTTATTTGCAGGCATTAAGTTGGCTTCTAATAAATGCTCAGGGACAATGAATCTTGCCTTTCTCTCTTAGAATCATGCTTCCCACTTGCATCCTCAAATAAATAATGTGTCCTCCTGTTAGGGCACGGGCTGAAGGCACCCTGCATATGTTGGGGGGGGTGTACATGCATGTGTGTATATAGGTGCATATGTATGTTTTGGTGCCAGGAACTGTGTCTGTATACATATGGTTCTCTAGAAGTGTACAAGAGTGAGATCAGTGACTTTCACAAACCTGGTTGAAATACTTAAAGAAAGGCGTCAGTTTCTAAAAATAGAGAAACTGAAATATTTTGATGAAAGGGCCCTTTAAAAAATTTTTTTTAAGAACACTTAAGCAGCTTTCTTTCTTAAAGCTCTCTGTCTGCACTGGCGCCCTGCATGAAATGGAAAAACATTAACTGTTTTCATTTTCCAGGCATGATAAGGATTGTTACTCCATTCAATGCCAGAATCTCCCACTTAGATCAGAGGCAAATGTCCTTTAGAATGAAGGCTTCTAGAGAAAGGGCAGGAGAAGCAAAAGGATCTTGGAGACATTGGTTTTGATGTAATAAGCTTCCCTTGGTTAGTTCCAGCTGTTCTTATCTGCCCTGATATACTCTGGCACGCTTCCCATTGTTTAAAAGAAAGGAGACAGTAACCAGTTGTTGATCCATTTGGCATAATGGGCCAGGTGCCACTGGGGATGGGCCCTGTTCTATTTTTTTTTTTGTATTTTGCTGAGTGCCTCAATTTCTTTACCTGTTAAATTAAAACAGCTAGATAAGATACTTTCCAGGTCTGAAGCCTATGATGTTAAGATCCTCCATTTAGAGGCATTCCTACCTCCACATTTTGCAAATAAAGAAATAGGAGTTTAGAGAGCTTAAATTACTCACTATCATACAGCTAGAAAATGGAAGAATTGTCATTTGAACTCAAGTTCTCTGGCTCTAAGTCCAGCATCTTTGCCTCTTGCCTAAGACACGCTTCTGTTTTATTAGGAATTCCCAATCTAAACTTTGTCAAAAGGCTATGGGGAATATTGGGCAAATAACTTTAATGTCCTATTGAATTTATTGATTCTCATTTTATTTCTCTTGTGCATATATGTGATAAACTCTAAAGTTTAATTCCTTTCACATTGAACAAAGGGTAGAAGAAGATTTGCTGCCAAAGGGTACAGAGACCAAACAAAGTTGGGCTAATTTAAGCCTAGAGCAGAAGAAAGATGGATTTCTGAGGGTGTGGTGAAATTTCCTTTCCTAATAATGTCTAAGAACAGGCTAAATTCAGAGCTCTGAGATTGATTAGTCATCATCCTGCCTGGAGGCCAGGAGATGGGTTGGAAGACCTCTAAAGAAGAATATTTCATTTCTAAATGCCCAAAGAGTTTTCTGTATGAAAACATCTTGTGTCTCCAAAGCCCAGGAGTTAATGGAAAAACACATACTCTTGATATTTTCCATACATGAGTGGTAGGGGTGGAGCTACAATGACCTAGTTGAGTCCATCCAGGGACAACCTTACCTGCTCCAAATCTATCCCATTGATTATTGGGACCATAACAATGACTTTTTCCTCTACCTCCTTATCCATTTAAATAGAATTTTCATTATTTTAAATGTGTGAGGATTCCATATAGCCACAAGCCAGAAAACCAATAAAGTCCATTTGGACTAACCCCCTGCCTCTAGTCAGGATGGTCCCTATTAATGTCATATTAAAGCTACTCAGGGAAAGATATTCTTTTCTCCCTAGCCAGCTCCCAGGAGGGAGTACATTCTTCCTTATATCTAATGTCCCCATTTCTTTTGATTATTTCATGTTTTTTTTTTCTTCTAGTCTAATGCTCTTCAGATGATAAACAGCTGAGCTACTGTTGTATTTGAAGACTATTATCAAGCCTGTCTTTAGCTTTCTTTTGGTAAACCAAATGGCTCCAGTGCTTTCCACTTACCCTCATCAGCCCATGATCAAGTCATAATAAGCCCAGATACTTCCAGTTCTCACCTGGTTCTTGATTTTCATGACAATCTGGCTCCCATGGGAAAAGTAATTTCTGGCTTCCCCTCTTTTACTTTTCTTGGATTATACTATTTTGAGACATTTCCCCAGAAGAAAATAAAGCAGAGAGGATAGGAAACAAGGTAAAAGATCATAGTGACTACATTTTTTTTCTTTTTTAGGAAGAGAACAGCTAGAATCTGAACCTCTTTCTTTATGCATATTTATTGGCATGTTGTCCCCTCCACTAGATTGTAAGCTCTCTGAGGACAGGACTATCTTTTGCTTCTTTTTGTATCCCCACTGCATAGCACAGTGTCTGACATATACTAAGTGCTTAATAAATGTTTATTATTTCATGTTTAATTTAATTTTAATGATTTATTTAATGATTAATTGCCCTGTGACCAACTTTGAGTAATGAGTTTGCTCCTCCCATCCATTCATAACAACTGCATACAGAGCAAAAGGAGAAATAGGGATCCAAAGGAAGGGGAAGAGAGCAGGGAACACCCAATGAAGGCCCCAGAAATCTTTCCAGGATACCAGCCTCCATGACCTCTCCCTCCTAGTTTGGAAAACACTGTACTATTGAACTATTGCTCAAAGGAAAGGAATCTTCCAGTCCCAACACTAATACTTCCCTAAGTCCTATGGGTTAGGTGGGTTTTGTATTATAGTTTAGCCCATTTGGAAATTGCTTGTAATTCTGCAACCCTTTAAATGACCTCATTTAGAAAAACTAAGAGAATTTTGAGCCAAAAACATTTCCCCCCCTAGAATTTTTAAATTTCCTGGGGTTTTTGACTTGAGTATCAAACATAGTCCCATACAATCCCATACTAAAAACAAACAAACAAAAAAACAAAAAAACCCTTTCTTTTGCTTAGAAAAGAACCCAAGGGGCAGCTAGGTGGCTCAGTGGATAGAGCACCAGCCCTGAAGTCAAGAGGACCTGAGTTCAAATCTGGTCTTAGACACTTAACATTCCCTAGCTGTGTGACCCTGGGCAAGTCACTTAACCTCAATTGCCTCAGCAAAAAGAAAAAGAACCCAAACTTGAGTGAATGAAGATAATTTGCATCTATTTGCATATGCATACAAAACCATCACTCAAAAAATTTTTGATTCAATCTCAAGTAATTTCTGAGGTCTTTTGCAAGATTCTTTAGATGTCAGTTAGCTCCACTCATACTTGATTTTCTTCTTTGATTTTCCTCATCCAATGACTAATGAAAGGGGTCCATCTGTTCCATAAGAGAAGGGAAGATTTTCAGTCAAGAACTATGGTTGAGAGGGAGAATGGTGGAAGTAACACCTCAATCTCTTCCCTGCCCAACAGCCGCCTCCACACAGGCTACCAGTCCAGAATCAAAAGCCTTCCAAAGCCTTTTTCCCACCCAAGGGAAGATAATCAATCATCTTTGGTGTGAGTTCTAGGACAAGGTGGTCTGATGGATGGATGTCTAGAAGGTGAGGATCTCACTCTTCTATAATTAGCCACCTGCATGCCTTTGGCCCTCAGGAAGCTATCTGTCCTGCTGCTTCCCACTCACCCACCCAAACTCTTTCTCAGAGAATGATAATCAGATCAACATTATCATTGCTACTTCAAAGGACATGACAATCTATTCCGTTCCTCCACTCAAAATCCCTGTAATTTAGACTTAACCAGGCTACTTAGGCAGAAGCTCACTATTACTCCAGTCCCTCAAACCCATCCATATCAACCTCATCATTCTTCCTGTGTCCCTATCCCATTCTATTATCACACTGTATTTAATATCATGCTGTTTCCTCCTTCCTCCCCAGATAAAATAGAAACTCCTTGAGGTCGAGGACTGTTTCATTTGTATCTTTTTCTTCTCAGTACCTTGTACAGTTCCTGAACCACAGGAGGCACTTAATAAATGCTTGTTCAGCGTTGCCTTTTGAAACACAGAAATAGAAGGGACATCAGCTATCATTTAATTCATTCCCTCCCAGAACCTCCACAAGACACACATTCTATAGATGATGATGATAGCACTCTAAAACTTGCAAGGCCCTATAAGGATATAATCTTATTTGACTCTCATTAACAATTCCATGTGGAAAGTACAAAGGCAACATTATCCCCATTTTATGGATGAGGAAACTGAGGGCTTGACACAGAAAGTATCCCATCCAAAAATCACACAAGTCAATAGAAATGTCTTTCCACTACCACTTAGAAGAACAGGAGTTCTTGGAGTCTGGGACAATCTGAGAGGGTTTCTGAGATTAGGAGTTACATAAAGCAGACTTTTTTGTAAAGTGTTAAGTTTGTCCCTATTATTAATTATCCCTATATTACAGATGAGGGAACTAACCTTCAGAGACCTGAAATGACATGCTTATTAATTAACTAGTGCCCATTAATACATTTAATAGCCAGGCCTCAAACTGTTGATTTTTCTACTATATCAAACTGTCTCCAAACAAAATCAATCAATCAACAATCATTTATTAAATATCTACCATGTGTCGAGCATTGGGAATATAACAAACAAAAATGAAAGAGTATGGCCCTTTACCTTGAAGGCCTTTTTCATAGTAAGGAAAACAACCCATCAAAAATGCATGTAGGAGAGGGTATTTGAATGATTCTTGCCTTTAATAATAATAACTAGTATTTGTTTTTATGTATATATGAGTTTTAAGGTTTTCAAAACACTTTACATATATCTAGTACGGTTTTTGGTGTGTGAAAAAAATTTTAATTTATTTATTTTTAATACACATTGCTTTATGAATCATGTTGGGAGAGAAAAATTAGAGCAAAAGGAAAAAACTATGGGAGAGAAAAAAAAAACAGAAAAAAAGAAGTGAACATAGCATGTGATTTACATTGATTAATTTACATTCAATCATCTCCAAAGTTCTTTTTCTGGGTATAGAAGGCATTTTCTGTACAAAATCTATTTGGATTGCTTTGGATCACTGAATCACTGAGAAGAACCAAGCCTTTCATAGTAGGATCATAGAACATTCTTGCTGTTATTGTGTATAATATATTCCTGTTTCTGCTTGTTTCACTCAGCATCAATTCATGTAAATCTTTCCAGGCCTTTGTAAAAATCAATTTGTTCATCATTTTTAATAGTATTCCATGACCTTCATATACCACAACTTATTCAGCCATTCCCCAATCAATGGCATCTATTCATTTTCCAATTCGTTGGTACTACAAAAAGAGCTACTACAAACATTTTTTGCACATGTGGGTCCTTTTTCCTCCTTTATGACTTCCTTGGGATACAGACCCAGTAATGGCACTGGATCAAAGGGTATGCACAGTTTTATAGCCCTTTTGGCATAGCTCCAGATTGCTCTCCAGAATTGTTGGATCATTTCATAACTCCACCAATAACGCATATCCCAGTTTTTCCATATTCCCTTCAATATTTATCATCTTTTCCTGTCATATTAGCAAGGTAGTAATTATTAATCCCATTTTATATATGAGGGAAATAAGGTTATTAAAGAGTAAATTACTTGCTCAGAGTAACCATCTAGTAAGTGTCTGATTGAGGTCATGTACACAAGTGTTTATAGCAGCTCTCTTTGTGGTGGCAAAGAATTGGAAATTGAATGTATGCCCATCAATAGGGGAATGGCTGAGCAAGTTGTGGTATATGAACATAATGGAATACTACTGTTCCATAAATGATGAGCAAGCAAATTTCAGAAAAACCTGGAAAAACTTACATTAACTGATGTTCAGTGAAGTGAGCAGAACTAGGTTCTCCTGTACACAGTACATTGTACACAATAACAGCAACATTGCACAATGATTAATTTTGAGAGACTTAGCTCTTCTCAACAATACAATGCTCCAAGACAATTCTCAAAGACTTGTGGTGGAAAATGCCATCCACACTCAAAGAAAGAACTATGGAATCTGAATGCAGATTGAAGCACTATTTTCACTCTTTTTTTCCTCTCTCCATAGTTTTTCTTTTTTGTTCTAATTATTCTTTCACAACTTGACTAATATGGAAATATGTTTAATATGATCATATATGTAAATGTCTATCATATTACTTGCTGGAACTCAAAATCTAAAACCAGATGTTAAAAACTATCTTTATATGTACTTGGAAAAAATAAAACACTACTAAGTGGGGGAGGGAGAAAGGGTCTGAGTGAGGATTCAAACTCAAGTTTTCCTACCTAGTTTGCTATCTCCTGTGCTAAATAGATGCTAAATAGGAAGTAAAGATCTCTTTGAGAAAACCAAAGGAACACATGGAAAACAATTAGGGAGCAATTGTGCTGACCTGTATATCACTGACCATGAGTACAAGAAGAGTTTGGAAACATCACTCTAGATAGACACATAGTCAAGACACAAGTCCTCACCCATAGTAGGCATTAAGTGTTTATTGAATGGAGGAAGGCAGAAACTTTCATGGAGAAGGTAGAGCTTGGGCTGGGCTTTGAAAGAAAAAATAAAGTGAAGGAAGGCAAAGATTAGGGAACAGAATAAACTGTAAATGAAATCCATTCATCTGGAGGTAGGTAAGTGGTGCAATGGATAGTGGCTCTTCATAGGTTCAAATCTGGCTTCAAATACTTACCAGCTGCATGATCCTAGACAAGCCAATAATCCTATTTGCCTCAATTCCTCATCTGCCAAATGAGCTGGAAAAGGAAATAAGCAAATAACTCTAGTATCTATTTGCCTCAATTCCTTATCTGTCAAATGAGCAGAAAAAGGAAATGACAAACAAATAACTCTAGTATCTTTGCCAAGAAAATCTCAAATGGGGTCACGAAGAGTCAAACATGATTGAAAAAAGACTTTTGCCTGGAAGAGTATGTGAATTGGAGCAGTGAAAACTAAGTAGGGTGAGATCAGAACTTTAGAGATCCTTGAAAGCCAGGAAGAGTAATACAGGAACCAGTGAAACAATCAACAAGGAGTTTCTGAAGACTTTTGAGCCAAGGGGATTAGTAACATGATGAAAGTTATATTTTACAAAAAATAACCCATCATTCAAAACTATAGCTCCAAGCTCATGTGAACTAGTTTCATCTTTGGAAATCTCTTAATAACAATAGATCTTTGATTTTTATATTAGAATCTAATTTGTGTCTAGATCTTTGAAATGCATCAACTAGTCAATCAACAAGCATGTGTTTAGAAGTTACTATGTGCCATTCCCTGTTCTCAAGAAACTTACATTTTATTGGAAGATATAGATAGATAGATAGATAGATAGATAGATAGATAGATAGATAGATA